>BHEV01009016.1:0-18837 GCA_004319985.1 Emydocephalus ijimae | reverse complement strand
GAGGGGGAAGGGAATCAGGGGGTTTTGAAATTGAACCAACATCTGGCGCAGGAAGCATAACCCCACAACCAGCACAGCAAAACCCACTATATGCACAGACGGAGGAGGAACCTTGGCAGATGGTTGTATCTCCAGGAGCTAGCAGCCAAACAGGGTCTGCGATTCCAGAGAACCTCGATGACAGCAACAATGGAAGCGTTGCAGGTATCCCTGAATCACCTCCTAGGAGACCCAGCGTAGAAGCCGGGTCGCCACGCCAGACAGTTCCAGTAAACAGTCCGTCAGAACCAGAAACTGAGCAAAGACATTTTGAACAATGCAAATCAGGTAGACAGGTACGAAGACCCGCCTACCTGTGAGAATACATCACCCCACCCCTTAGACGGAACCTAGAGGGGAGAGGTGTTCCGAACTAGCAGGCTCGTAATCCTGCATGTCTGATTGGTCCGTGAACAGCGGGTCATGATTGGTTGTTTAGAGCTGATCCGATTGGCTGGTAAACGGGCTACCGCGATTGGTCGCCCCAAGCGCGGCAAGCTCAAATCTCTGTCATTGGAGTCTTTAGCAGCAGCCAGCACTATAAAAGGAGCTGCTGCTGCTAGGCTTTTCACCTCCAATCTGAAGTCATTATTAAAGAGTTGAAGTTACTATCCGAAGTCTCGTCTCCGTTATTGCGCCCATCTTCCCAGACTTAACGATTATCTTTTTACTATTATTATTCATATTATCTTACATTTTAAAGTTCAAACTCAGTGAAACTCTGTGAACGTTTTGAGGAAATGAATGTTGAATGGAACTGGGAGAAAGTTGTCAAGGGATTTGACAAGTTGGTTTTTTTTGGGGGGGGGGATAAACTTTGTTTCAATTTTCAGAAAAAAAGGTTTTCTCTGGTTGACAAGTAGTGAGTCTTCTGTTTCAACAAGGCTTGGCAGCATCAGATTGGAACCCAGGATTTGTCAATCTGGCTTATTATAGTGAGAAATGTTCATTCCATTGTGTCCGTCTTTCATTCCATTTCCCCCGCACAAAAATGATTAACACTTCAAAGTTTTATGCATTTCTGATCTGATGGAGTGAGCTAAGCTTCAAAATGGACTGTCCGGGAAACTGATAGAGGATTCTCCATAAACTGATGTTATTATTATCCAGCAAAATAAGGTTATTTTATCTATTTTTAAGAGTATGTTAAAAATATAGGGATCTTTCATTAACTGAAATGTTACAGGTATTGCCCTCAGACTCGTAATCTAGAAAGCACAAGGTTAAAAGATTGAAGGGAATTCAACTCTTTTTATCCTGAACAGCTAATATTTGGTGAACAGCCATAGAGAGCCTAATTTCATGTGAAATAGGGCAACCCTATAACTTCACTTTATTATGTAAGCCTGCCATGAAATTTTGTGCAAAGGTCATAAAAGAGCCATAATTATTTTTATATTATAATGTTCAGAGCGTTGCATTGAGAATTGTGCCGTGATTATTATTTTTTTGCAATCTTGTGCAATTGTAATGTATACATTCATGTCAACATTCTGTTGTATACCAAATATGCTTTGTTGCACATTTTGGCAAGTTGTAAAGATGCTTACATGAAAAGCAAACAGCCATTTATTTCAGATAGTTAAACGTAAGAAGTCAAAGACAATTTTATCTGCAGTGATGTGGTGGTTAGAATGCAGTACTGCAGATTACTTCTGCTGACTGCTGGCTGCCTGCAATTTGGCAGTTCGAATCTCACCAGGCTTAAAGTTGACTCAGCCTTCTATTCTTCCAAGATTGGTAAAATGAGAAGCCAGATTGTTGGGGCAAAGAGGCTGAGTCTGTAAACCATGGGCTGTAAAGCACTGTGAAGTGGTATATTAGTCTAAATGCTATTGCTATTGCTATCTTTAATAAATTTCCACTTTTAATTTTAAGATTTCTTGCTTCAAAACATAGTTAAGAGTCAGGAATCAATTACTATGGCAATTTGATGCTCACTTAATGTTAAGTGACTCTTCAATACTTGACCAGTAATTGATCATGAAATCCAGAAATAATTGAAGCTTTAAGAATACACCTGTCTGAGTGTTTCAAAGCCACAAACTTGTATTCTATATAATATGATAAAATATTTGCATCGAAATGGTATGTTTGCATTGATCTAACAAGTAATTAATTATCCATACCGAAGACAAAGATAGTAACATTACTTTCATTATCTCCTACATTGCCTAAAATACAAGTTTCCTTTATTATTTTAACAATGATAACAAGGGGCAATGCTAATATACCATGGATATAAATAAAGAATTCCTGAGACACATGATGTTTGCAGTTAAATCAAATATACTTTTCTGATATTGCTCTAACTTGCAGCCTTCATATGTCAGGACCAGCATAGTACTGGATAAGAGCTCAGACGTTATTGTCAATCTTTGTAATTATTTATGGAATTCACTAAGAATCTGTAGACATCAGCAATCTTCCCCAATATCCTATTGAAAAGATTAAGGTCAGAGATTTTTGACAGCTTGTGTGCATTGATTGGTGCAGCCTATCCAATATTGCCCTCAAGAGTGGAGACATGCCTGAGTAGGAACATAACATTAAAGTTGTGCTATCTGTCTGACAGCACAAGGTTGCTCACATGCTTTGCATCAGGGACATAGCACACCAGTAATAGTAACTCAAGTCTCCTTTGAGTGAAACACTGACTTCTTGGATATGGTCCATGTATTTTTGTTGGCAACAAGATGAAATTAGTTTGCCATTGTCATCTTCTGAGACCATTCTTCCTATGAATTTGTTGCTAGCTATCAATTTTCCCCTTGCTATTTGAAGAAAACAAATGAAATAAGGGACATTTG
Organism: Emydocephalus ijimae; assembly: GCA_004319985.1. NCBI lineage: Eukaryota > Metazoa > Chordata > Lepidosauria > Squamata > Elapidae > Emydocephalus > Emydocephalus ijimae. The sequence continues at coordinate 15,988 of BHEV01009016.1, read as the reverse complement.
GATTTAAATGTACAGCTTGATTGATTTTGCTGTGGATTATTTCCAAATAAACATTTACCAAATTTTCTCAAGAAGGTCTTAGAAACTAGTTATTAGAAATCTGAGCAGAAATGAGATGAGCACATAGATAAGGAAGGAACGAGGGGAAATGGTTACACTTCTGGTAACAGAGAGAAGGTATACCAATTAGAAAATGGACTATATCTTATTTACAGGTTAGAATTTTACACTTATACAAACACTAACTAAGTATAAAAGGGTGTTGTGCCCCTTGCATGAAGCCACCTGCATTGTATGCCTTGTGTGTTAAATAAAATTTTTGAGCTCTGCAATACAGTGTCCAGTATTTGACTGAGTAAGGAATGAAACATGGGGAAGAAATTCTTCCAACAAGGTTTTGGTAAAGGTAACCTCAGTTATGTTCTCCCCTCTCCCCTTTCCAAATCTTACCTGCACAAATCAGTTAATAATAGTCCTCTAGCTTATAGGGGTCTCCAACCTTGGTAACTTTAAGCCTGGAGGACTTCACATCCCAGAATTCCCCAGCCAGCTTTGCTGGGAAAGTCCTCCAAGCTTAACGTTACCAAGATTGGAGACCCCTCCTCTAGCTGAGGAACAGGATGCTTCTCTTCAGATCTGCCATCACAGAGAAGTGGCAGTTGGAGGCAGGTGTTCTATCTAAAGGGGAAAGCGACTTTGCTGTAATTCTGCCCTGACTCTGAAACAGATTGAAGCTCTCCCCTTTGACTCACACCTTGGCTTCTTTGAGTTACATGACAAGTGTTACTCCAAGAAATCTAGAAGTATGAGTTTTGGTTCAGTGGTGGGATTCAAATTTTTTTGCTACCAGTTCTGTGGGTGTGGCTTAGTGGGCATAGCAGGGGGAGGACACTATAAAATCTCTAGTCCAAAGTGGTATTTGCCGATTCTCCGAACTACTCAAATTTTCCGCTACCGGTTCTCCAGAACTGGTCAGAACCTGCTGAATACCACCTCTGTTTTGGTTGTGTTTCCTTGCTCTTTGATTCAGGAAAAACAGATTTCCTGTGCCTTTTATATTTTTTTTGTCAGTATATTGGAAAACACTCTTACTTGTTCTCATCAGCGATGATGCCTGATCAACGAAATGTGCAAAAATATTGCATAAGTAAGGTCACATTGGGGACAAATTGTCATGGGAAAAAAAATCTATGTTTGTGAGTGATAAGAGTTGATACTGAAGTTAACATATGGATTTGATTTTTGTTTAGTATCTCTGTACTTAACTTCTGCTTCATAACAGGATTCTCATGGTACAATAAGGAAAAAAAAAAGATTAGAAAGGCTATAGAGCCATGATGGCAAACCTATGGCACGTGTGCCACAGGTGGCACGCAGAGCCATTTGTGCTGGCACATTAGCTGCAGGCAAACTTACCTCACGGCACATGCATGTGCCTCACAGTTGATTTTCAGCCAGTTTGAGGCCTTTTTCGGCTTCCCAGAGGCTTCAGGAAAGCTTCTGCAGGCTTTTCAGGATGAAAACTAGGCCCATTTCATCACTTCCTGTTTTTCTGGAAATACTGGAAGTGACGAAACAGGCCTAGTTTTCATCCTGAAAAGCCTGCAGAAGCCTTCCTGAAGCCTCTGGGAGGCCGAAAAAGGCCTCAAATCAGCCAAAAATAAGCTGTGAGGCACAGTGCAGGTAAGGGGGTGGTGGTGGTGGGGAGGGGTGGTTATTGCACGTGCATACATAGGGGCATGGGGGGCTCATGGCCTTCTGGGTGCTGGCATGTGAGCATGAGCGTACAAGTGCGTGCACAATTTTTGGCACAGGAGCCCAAAAAGGTTAGGCACCACTGTATTAAAGTGTGGAGCGGGGGGAGGGAGGAAAAACTAGATCAGATGAAAAAGCATGAACTGGGCTGTGTGTGTCCACCAGACAAATTATTTGGGGAAAGTCTTCCACAATGGCCTTTGATTGCTAATGCATAACATGGTGTAGCCTTCTTCCCATACCACTGTGCCTTCCAGTTCCAAATTCTTGTTGGGTATATGTGATATATGTTGAAGGGCAAAATTTGGCTTCTCAAAACCTGTTTGTAGGTGCACCCAGAGCAATTTCAGAAATTGCCATGCAAATAGTTATTTTTAATTAAGAACAAAAGAATAAAGGTACGAGAATTGTCATCCTAACTATATGTAATAGCTGCAATATGACACTTTAGAGCTGCAGAAATATTTAATTTGATGTAAACTATCAGAATTCATGTTAACCCGGTTCTAAAATTTGGTCCAAAATTCTCTGGCTTAAATCCCAGTATTCAAAAAGCTTGAATATATGACTTTGTGAGTAGAAATGATGGGTTGAAAATGCCTTCAATAAAAGCAGAGCCCACAACTGCAGCAGAATGAAGAGCTGGCAAGTTCACCAGCTCTATGAATCCTCTCCAGATGAGGAAAGGACTTGAGATCACCTACAAGTGTTCCTGACAGCTGCAAGGTAGTGGTCTCCAGTGAGTCTATTATTGCTCTGAGGGAATAGCCATCTTGGTCAAACCATGGTTGGCACCTTTGAAAGGACTCTAAATTTGCATACAGCTGGTCCTTGTTTAGAGACCATTCAAAGTTTTGACAAATAGCCCAAAAGGTACTTATGACTCAATTCTGAGTCACACATGCACACACACAAACACACCATGGTCAGGTGAAGTAATTTCTTTATATCTTTCTTTCTTTTCTGCACCTTCTATGCCTTCCTTTTATTCTTTTACTGTATCTTTTTTTAGTTTGTACTAGTTTTTTTACTATTGTAATTATAATATTTTAATAATATCACTATTAAAAATATGAAGTTATTTTATGATTGGTTTATCCCAGTCCTGGCTATTCTTCCCAGCAGCTTTGGCCCAGCCTTGCCATCTAGATTTCTCCACAGGAAAGCCCTTGGATCTTCATGGATGAATCCCTTGCCTGGATTCTACCAAAAAGGTCCAGGGGAAAGCTTTGTATTTACTGGGAAGTTTAGCATTATGAGTCTCCAATTATGCATGTAGAATGTCAAATCAGCACTGTGACTTATAATGTTTGGACAAACTTAAATATACAAAGCCATACTATGAAATGAAAATGATTTAGCAAGGAATAAAAGTCAACAGAGGCTATGAGTATTTGACTATCCCATGATATTGACCTCAGTAAATGATCATTTTTATTTTATTATGCCATTTTCTCTCTCAGGAGGGATCGCAGCAGAAAGCGTTGAGGATGACCTGATTAGTTTTGTAATGTAAATTAATATTAACAATCTGTCCATTTTTCTGAGTAATTAAGCATTAATGACCAAAGCTCAATGTTTTCATGGGAATTAATGATGGTTTTGAGAGTTATGGTCTGAAGTTAAATGAAGGTCCATTAACTCGAACCATCCATTAATATCCCAGGAGGGAAAATAGGAATTATTTCTGTTCTTCTTTGAGTATTTAATAGTGTTTCCTCCTTTCTGGCTCTTCTATTTATTAGAAAACGAATTGCAATTTGGTCAACATCCCGTGAGGACCCTTAAGGGTAAATGAAATTGAACATCATAGCAGCAAGCACCTGGAATGTGATGCAAGTCCTTTGTTTGAATACAATGATTGTGGCTGGGCTTATTAATTTTGTTCAAGACAAAAAGAGTAGGAGAGTCAACGGGGCTGTTGTATTCATGCAGTGCCCTCAATGTTCTTGCCAAGAAGTGAATCATTTTGATAGGAGGAGGCATGCCTGAGTACAATCATAGCATGAATGTTATGCTATCTGTCTAACAATGCTTGCTCATGGGTTTTGCATCAGAGCTGTGGCACATCAGGAAGATGCACAGCAGTACAGTCGTTCAAGTCTCTTTTGAGGGAAGTGTAGGGTCTTCTTGGACATAGTCTGTGTGCTTTTGCCACTGTCATCTTCTGGGACCTTTTTGCTTCCCTGGCTTATCTTACAGTCCTGTTGATACACCCATTACAAAAATCACTTCTACATATATATAAGCCTAAAGCTAGTACATTACACGGAAGCATAAATGAATTTACTGATCAATATGCTAGCAATTCTCAGTCTTCAAATACTTTTCTAGCAGTTAGCTTGCATTCTTGTGGCTTGTTTGCTTAAGAAAATTTATATAGCTGCCCAACTCACTCTCAGCAGCAGCTTACAAGCCCAATAAACAATAAAAAAGTAATAACCCCACACCCCCCTGGTGACCACAATCAAGTGATCCACTCTTTCTGAAAGTTAACACTTTCTCTTAGCTAGGCACCAACCTGCTTTTTGGTGAGTTTGCTTGGTCTAGAAAATTATTTCCCCAAACTATAAACTTATTATGAAACATTTAATAAAACAGGGCCTCAGTAGAACTACCTCTGATACAAATTCCTCCTTCAAAGTCTACAACAATCTCCCACTGAGGGTCTAACTGGACCAGTCCCTGTTTAGCTTCTGAGCAGGGGTGGGATTCAAATTTTTTAACAACCGGTTCTGTGGGCATGGCTTAATTGGTGGGCGTAGCTTGGTGGTCATGTGACTGGCTGGGCGTGGCCAACTCAACATCACTCACATCGAGGCACGCATCTTCTCGCCTGGCCTCTCATGACTGTGGGGATGCTGCAATAGTCATAAGTGTGAAAAATGGTCATAAGTCACTTTTTTCAGTGCCATTGCAACTTTGAATGGTCACTCCACACAAGCACAGTACCAGCAAAGGAGGAGAAAAAAAACTCCACAGAAGTTCCAGAGACAGGAAGTCTAGTCCTGCCAAGAATGTAATTAGGGTTAACGGAGAGGCAGTTTCTGTAAGCAACACCAGAATGTTTCCTTCCTGCCTTCCTTACAGGATTAGGCCAGTAATTTCTTCTACCAACCAGTTCTCCCAACTGCTTAGAATGTTAACAACTGGTTCGAGCAAATAGGTGTGAACTGGTAGCATCCCACCCCTGCTTCTGAGCCCAGAGAAGCCAGATGCTTTCTCTGTAAGCAGGGGTGGGTTGCTAGGGGTTTGCAGGGGTTCGGGAGAGCCCCTAACTAACATTGTGCATAGTTTGGAGAATCCCCAAATCCCACTTCTGGCTGATTCTGCCCACCCTGCCCCACCCCTCCCAGGAGTCCCCATGCAGCCCATTTTGAATGCAGGTTAAGTGCAGGGCATGCGCGGAGGCTCAGGGAGGGTGAAAAACAGGCGTCCTGGAAGTTCAGGAAGGCCGGAAATGGGCCTTTCCGTTTCCAGCTTGCAGAGAGCTTCTGGAGCCCAGGGAGGCTGTTTTCCCCTCCTGGAGGCTTGAGGAAAGCCTCTGGAGCCTGGAGAGGCAAAAAACGCCCTCCCTGCCATAATGCAGGGGGCTGACTAGGCCACGCGCACCCAGCAACCTGACAGAGAACCTGTTGCTGACATTTTTGAAGCCCATCCCTGCCTATAAAACCAGAACAGAACATAAGAAGGCAATTGCAACCTGAATCACCACAGAAGAAACTTTTTTTTCCCTCTTGGGTTCTCTGTGAATTTCTAATCACTCCCCTCATTGCTATTTGGTGAAACACAGGTGAAGTAAGGAATATTTGCACGGCAAACGATCACAGCTTGAATAATTTCAGTATGATTTATTTATAAATAAATGTTTACCAAATAGTTTCAAAAAGGTTTGCAAGTAATTGCCCCTCATCCTGTTACAGTTAGGCAAGATTCAAGAACTCATCATGTTTGGAATACCAGATTGGAACTCTCTAAGCCGCTATTTTAAACTACACTAGGAGAGTCCCTGTTCTTGTTCAATCTCTTAGTGAGATCATTTTAAAATATAAATGTGGGGTCCTTGGTGCTCTCTGGTTGTTTTCTGGCAGACGTTTCATTACCAAACTAGGTAACACCATCAGTGCCAGAGTCGGAAAGTATAAGTATAAACAATAAATTTGTCGAAAAAGAGGAATGCTATGCTGTTATCCTAGCTATGTTCATTAGTGGCTGCCAGCTCCTGGTGTTTGGTAGCCTCATCTGTCTCAAATAATCTTTATAGTCCTTCATTGCATATACCAGCCAGTATTTAGGAAGACCATTTTGCTGCAGTGTATGCTCAGAGAATTCCCTGGCAGATTTGAAGCTTGATGTGACTTCTCTTCCACCCAATCTCAGGTTGAGTCTCAGGATGAGAAATCAGAAATATAAGTAAATAGTTCAAACTGGTGAAATCCTCAGGCTCAGATCTTATTACATATGAAATAAATAATGGTAATGTGGAATGGTGGACTCCAGTGTTAGCTTCACTTTTCACAACAATACATTGCTTAGCTGGGGGCTATTCTAATAACTAATACATATGAAGGGAAAAAGATATGATCTAGCTAATACCTGTACAATTAATTTGTTAGGTCAGATCAGCAAAATGTATCCTACACATCTACAAGATAAATTAATTAACTGGCTCCATTCTGAAGGCATTATGATGGATGAACAGGCTGGGTTTAGAGCCGATCAACATTATACCTTGCTATGGTGCGGCAACAGCTGGTAGTAAAATATAGCCACAACTCATTAACTTTAACTGGCAACCAAAAACCCAAGCTCAGAGAGCACCAAGGACCCTACAGTTCCTCAGCTACAAATATTCTGTTCTATCACTTACACATTATTGTATTGAGGAGGAATTAATAATACATTATTCCAAGATTAAGGTTGTCGCTTTCTCCAAATGCCCAAATCAGAGAAGCTGGAACTTAGGTGGGATTCCGTTGAGTGGGTTTTAGATATTTAGGGATAATTTTTCAAGCTTCAGGAAGTAGATGAGCTTGCCTGGACTATTAAGAATAACAGAACAGAGTAACAGAATAGCAATAGGAATAGCAATAGCACTTAGTCTTATACAGTATATCGCTTCACAGTGCTTTACAGCCCTCTCTAAGCGGTTTACAGAGTCAGCATTATTGCCCTCAACAATCTGGGTTCTTGGAAGGATAGAAGGCTGATTCAACCAGTGATATTTGAACTGCCAAATTGCAGGCAACTGGCAGTCAACAGAAGTAGCCTGCAGTACTGCATTTTAACCACTGCACCAATAGCTGAGTTGGAAGAGATTTTGGAGGTCTTTTGGTCCTATTTATCGTATCACGCAGAGCAATCTTCTTCGGCCATTCAAAACTATTATTTTTCCAGAGGAGTAGAGTTTATCGCTGCTGCAATTAAGTTAAATTAGCTAAAGCCTGAACACTACAGCATCATTACCTGAGAAAGAATCCAAAACACAATTTTTGAGAAACATCTTTCAGGGTACCTGCTGCTTCACCAATGCAGTATTTTGAGAGAAAGAAGTCAATAAACTTAAATCCAATCTCTTGATAAATCTCTTGATAAATAACTGGCTAAAACTACACTATACTCCTAGTGGGCTGACCCATCCAATATTATCAGGCGATTATAAATCGACTTGGGAAACACCTATCCAAAAGAAACCGAATCACCATGGCTTTTTCAGGAATGCTATCTTACCTTTAGGGCGAGATCCTAAGCAAAGGTTCTTAGACAGGGAAGACCGAACTGCTGTTTTCTCAGAAAACATGTTTGTAAATGACCACATTTTTGCTCCTGTATGTATATCATTTGTATATCATAATTCCCAAATTCAGGAGAGATTTATTTTTAGCTCCACATAGCTATTTTGAAAGGGAAATACAGGGAGACCCTTTTTGAAACTCGACACTGCCCCTGTGGTTCTGTGCTATTGAAACCATAGCCCTTTTGTACTGACAGTTCTACAGGACTTTTGCCACCACTTGATTACCCCATCCCACCCCTTTTTAGCTATATTTGTAGGGAAGTCCAATCATTTTTATTTGTGTTATTTATTAGTTAACTAGGATAAATCTATCTCTTTAAAAGTAGCACAATGTTGCTATATTATGTATAAGCTTTACCTGCAAATGGAGGTCAGTAATCACTGATGTTAGGGATTAACTTTGTTAATCTGGTGGCACAATATTTGGAATGCAATATTGTGGCTAACTCTGCCCACAGCCAGGAGTTTAATCCTGACGGGCTTGACGGACCTCCATCCCTCTGAGGTTGGTAAAAGGAGGACCCAGATTGCTGGTGGCAATATGCTGACTCTATAAACTGCTTAGAGAGGGCTGTAAAGCACCATGAAGCAGTATATAAGTCTAAGTGCTATTGCTAATGTTATTTGTTTCATTAAATCTATTTTGATTGGTTAATAACCTAAATAAAGTTATAATGCATGATATAAACTTACTTGCCTGCCTAAACATTGCAATAAGGGTTAACAGAGAGGCAGTTTCTGTAAGCAATACCAGAATGTTTCCTTCCTGCCTTCCTTACAGGATTAGGCCAGTAATTTCTTCAAACAACCGGTTCTCCGAACTGCATAGAATGTTAACAACCGGTTCTAGCGAATAGGTGCGAACTGGTAGACTCCCACTCCTGGAAATAGGTAAAAGGAGACTATGAGCATCTTTATCATCATTATACTCCTCTAAAGCAATACTACAATCTATCATCTTTTCCTTCAGTGGGTCTTTCTTTCCTCTTCTTACCAATGGGTCCAATTGGCCTAAGAGCCAAACCATTTGGCTCTTAGGCCAATTGGCAATTTGGCATCTTTCTTCTCTAATCTCCATTGACTCTGGTTTGCTTTAGAAGGCAATTACGCTGATTTAGGACTTTCAAATCCTGGAGCATCTGCCATCTTGTCCTTTCAGTCCATATCTGGTCGAAGAAACTACAGGACAAGCATTTCTGTAAAGGATTGTTAAACCTGCTTACTATCACATAGGTGAAAGTTTATCTATGACTGGAAACATTTGCGTACCTTGGACCATAAAATGTTCACATAAGAGGATTGTCCTACTGATGAACTTAGCAGGCCAGCTTTCCTCAGCACTCTGCCTTCCAAGTCCATGGCTGATGTAACACTCAGAATTCTCAGCCAGTATGACCAAAAGCTGGGCTGGCTACCCATTCTGGGAAGTCACTTCTCAATATATCTGGATTGCAGAAGGCAGTACTATGGGCTGAATAATGATGCTCATAGTCTCCTTTTACCTATTTCCAGGAGTGGGATTCTACCAGTTCGCACCTATTCGCTAGAACTGGTTGTTTACATTTTATGCAGTTCGGAGAACCGGTTGTTAAAAGAAATTACTGGCCTAATCCTGTAAAGAAGGCAGGAAGGAAACATTCTGGTGTTGCTTACAGAAACTGCCTCTCTGTTAACCCTAATTACATTCTTGGCAGGACTAGACTTCCTATCTCTGGAACATCTCTTGCGTTTTTTTGCCCTCCTTGCTTGCACTTTGCTCGTGTGGAGTGACCATTCAAAGTTACAATGGCACTGAAAAAAGTGATTTATGACCATTTTTCCCACTTACGACTGTTGCAGCATTCCCACAGTCATGAGAGGCCAGGCGAGGAGATGCGTGCCTCGATGTGAGTGATGTTGAGTTGGCCACACCCAGCCAATAACATGTCCACCAAGCCATGTCCACCCAGTCACATGACCACCAAGCCACGCCCACCACCTAAGCCACACCCACAAAAACGGTTGTTAAAATATTTGAATCCCACCCCTGCGTATTTCCTTTATTGTGTTGTGGGTCTCATTTCTGCCTCTTATTCTGTGTTCAGTGATATGCTTTGTACAGTTATATTTCTGTGTGCTTATTTATGCTTTCCCCCGTTCAGTGAAAGGCAATGAGTGGGTCTTTTATCCTTATTAAAACCAAATGAAACTGGTAGTTGCCATTGCTCACTTTGGCAGCAAATTGCAGAAGGTTAATCTGCCAGTTTTGGCTAGATTCCTTTCCTTCTGAATTCTAAAAGATTTTCATTTGACTTTTGAAACCCTTAAATCTGTAGCATTTTATGCCCAATTATTTAAGCTGGCATGTTGTTCCTAGACATAGATTCTAAGGGCCAAAGCAACTTAGCATATATTTTTTCACTAATAGTTTTCATAATAACTGTTCCAAAGAACAGTTGGTGTTGGTGGGTTACTAATCTTCATGTCATCTTTTAGAAACAAATGTTACATCTTGGCTTGCCTACAGAACCTTGCTTGCCAGAAAAATGGGCCTCCCTTTCCACATCAATGTTTCATTTCTCCTACCTCCCACCCCCACTGAATGTTGCAGACATATCCTGAAGGCTATTATCTCCTGGGCACTCAGGAAAAAACAAAACTGTGTGTTCAAATGGGCCAGAGTCAGGCCCAACCTTTCCCAAAGAACAGGTATGAAAAATCTTAATTGGAATTAGAATTCAGCATCCAAATATATACTTTAAGGAATATTTTCTGGAAGGGCCAGGTGAAGATTTTCCTTATTGCATTATTATTATTAAAGTGTCATAACTTTCTACTACATGGCAGCCTCTAGGTGTGGTGGAACTCCCCAAATTTCCATTCAGGATCACTGAAATGGAAGATTTAACATATCCCGGACGTACCTCATGTTCACTTGGGGAAGAATATTCTTTACCGTCACTCTCTCTCAGCCCAGCTCACCTCACAGGGCTACTGTTCTGGAAAAATATGAAGATGAAGGTATGTTGAGTTATTTATAAAATAATAAAAGTGGAATATAAATCAATAAAGTAAATAACTGAACTTGTAATTTTGAGGCAGGCATATGATTGGGTTTTGTAGGTAGTTCACAAGATGTTTTCTTGTACCCTAAAATAGCCATCTGCCAAGAGAAAAGTGTTTGCTCCCCACAAGAATTTGTTGGATTGTTTTTTCCCCCAGAATATATGGTACATTTCCTCTATATAGTGATGAAAAGACTGGGTTTGGTGGCTTTCATTAGTGTGACCAAGTATTAATAAACTATCTCCTCCATAGCTTGAAAGAATCACATGAAGCTTTCTCACAGAACTGTGCAAAGAGTGATTAGCGGTATGGAGATACATTTTTTTCACAGATAGCATTGTACCGTTTTTCTTTCTTTGGCGAGAGGCAGACACTTGTGCTGCTGGTTTGCTTTTAACAGATGGAAACACCATCTGGAAAGGGAGGAAGAGCTTCCCAGGCAGTCTGCTCGCCACTTGGCCTTCACTCTACACTGATGTGACCCTACACTGTTGTCACTTGTGTTGCCTGATAATTCATGGCTGATTGAAGTAGACATCTGCTTGCTTTGTTGCCTGGAATTGCCAGTTAATAATGTCCAGTTTTTGTTTAAACTGACTACTGAGGATTCATTAGGAAAATGTTCTTGCTTCAGTGACAAATGTTAGTGGTTGAAAGCAAAATTAGGCAACATTTTTGGACCAAGGAGTGTCTTGGCAATTGAGAAACATATGAGCGGAGTCAAAATGGACCAGAACAAAAATTAAATTCTGTTAAAATGAGAATCAGTACATTGCTCACATATTTTATCATCATCTTTCTTCTGCTACATTAAAAGTACCACCAAGGACAACAATTTTGACATATTTTGGGGACCTATGCAAAACATAGAGGATACTTATAAGCTTTTCTCCCCTCCGTTCTTTAGCTAAAAGGTTTGCAGCACAGTTTCAGAAGATAAACGATAAGGAAATAGTTTTCTGCAGATCTATAGCCTAAGGCAACGAATGGGTCAACATATCTAATATAGAAACCTCCTTTTTGATGACCGTCTCTGGTTCGTTATAACAAAATGTGATAGAAAATATAATGAATTAGCATGCAATTATTTATTTACTGAGGACTTTATGCCAAATCCATATAACATGTGGCTTGCATTCTATACAGTGTAACAAGATTAAAATGCAAGAATCATATAAGGCAAAAAAGCACTTGACAGATTCTTAGAGTTGAAATTCACACGTTTTAAAGTTACCAAGGTTGAAAAACACTGCTACAAACTGTAGTAGAAACTTCTAAAAGGTGAAAAAAAAACATGATAAATAATCTGTTCCTCCCCCTCCACAATGCCTGCAGAAAGATCACCTACTCCAAGCTAAAAAAAAGTAGAGAAAGAAGGGGGGGGGGCGTGTAGGAAGAAAAATATAAGGGAATATCTTTATGCTTCCCCAATTGCATTTATTTATTGCCATGCCTCTCTTTTTTATATCCCAAAAACTCACTTGAAAAATACAATCCAGTGATTGAACATTTGCTAGAAAAACATGCGAAGCAGCTGTTTTGATTTTTACAGCTTTGGGAAGGATACTCCATTCTTTGCTGATGTCAACATTATCAATATTAATAGAGGCAGGGATAGGGGCGTCTCCTCCTCATTCATCCTTTTTAAAGCCTTTGCTAACTAATTTCTTGAGTTAGTCACTGTGACAAGGTGTTAAGGTACGTGGATAAAAATGCCAAATCGAGTCTGAACATCTGGCTGGCTATATGACAAACCATAATAAAAATACATCACCTAAAACTCCACTCTCATACTTAGTTATAGAATGAGTGCCCAGAAGGACTACCATTAAACATAGAACAACAAACTTGGAAGGGCTTGTATGAACAGGATATCTTGCATTATTCCAGACAAACAGTTTTTCTATCTCTTCTTGAAAACCTCCAGTGATGGAGCACCTATTGTTGTGAATGAATAAATGTGTAATAAAGTTATCTTGAGCTTGAAGTCAAGTGCAGGGTTCTGGCCCTGCACTTCTGATTGGCTGTTAAATGGCAAGATCAGATTGGTCCGTTCAGGAGAATCTGATTGGCCATTCTTCTTCTTCTTTCGTGTCACTACACTTTTCCCAGCCACTGTAGAACACAGGCTCTGGCCATTAACGAGCCTTTCTCATTGGTCAACGGAGCTAGCGCTCCCAGGTTCTCATTGGTTGAATAGTTAATAAGTTGCCTATATAAGGAAGGCTATAGCAGCCGTTGTTTTGAGCTGTCACACCATGTAATAAAGAGTTTGAAGTTTACCGTTTCACCGGCTCGTCTCCATTATTCGCACCCATGCTCCAAACATAACACCTATAACTTTTAGAGGCACTGTTTAATTGTTTTTCATTGTCAGGAAATATCTTCTTAGTTCTAGCTTGGATCTCTCATTAATGATCTCCCACCCATTACTTCTTATTTTGGCCTCAGGTGCTTGGCAGAATAAGTCAATCTCTTCTTCTCTGTGAGAGCCCCTTAAATACTGGAAAACTGCTGTCAATATCATCCCTAATCCTTCTCTTCATTAGACTAGACCAAGGGTCAGCAACGTGTGGCTTTAGAGCTGCATGCGGCTCTTTGAGCCCTCTCCTGTGGCTCCCTGTTGGATGATCCCACCACTGGCCTAACTACTAACTACTAACTCCTTTCAAAGCATCAGAAGGCAAGGCAAGAAACAATGGTTGGAAACCAACCAAGGAGAGAAGCAACCTAGAACTAGAAAAGAAGACATTTCATAACAGTGTGAACAATTAACCAATGGAATCTCTTGTCTTTAGCTCAGTCATTGGAGGCTTTCAAAAAACAGACTGTACAACCATTTGTCTGAAATGTTATTGGTCTCCTGCTCTTCCAACTCTATTATTCTATGTTCTAAGGGTATTTCCAGCCAATTAGCACTCCTAACAAGACTGAAAAAGTAATGGAAAAATTTTTTTTGAACCATTTTCTTTTTCAGTTGGAATAGCACTGTTCTGATTTGGTTCAAACAACTTCTCCATAGCTTTTTTGCTAGACAAAGCTGAAATATTGCCATTGCCTCATCTCTGCTATCTGTTCATTTAATCTGTTCATTGCAGGAAGAATATAAAAAGAAACTTTTGTAATATAATCTTTAAGAATATTTAGGGCAGTGGTGGCTAACCTTTTTGGGCTCCTGTGCCAAAAATTGCACGTGCGTCAGCACGCACGCACTCATGTGGCAGCACCCAGAATGCAATGCTCCCCCATCCCCTGCACATGTGCACACAATCTCACCTGCCATCCCCTGACCTGCACTGCGCCTTACAGCTGATTTTTTGGCTGGTTTGAGGCCTTTTTCAGCCTCCTAGAGGCTTGGAAAAAGCTTCTTCAAGGCTTTTCAGGCCGAATTATAGGCCCATTTTGTCACTTCCAGTGTTACAGGAAGTGATGAAATAGGCCTATAATTTGGCCTGAAAACCCTTGCAGAAGCTTTTTCCAAGCCTCTAGGAGGCCGAAAAAGGCCTCAAACCAACTGAAAAAAAATCAGCTGTGAGGCATGCGCATGCGCAGTGAGTTAAGTGTTGTGTATGTATATAAGTTATAAAGTGTGAACTTGGAGTAAGTGCAGGGTTCTGGCCCTGCACTTCTGATTGGCTGTTAAGTGGCTGGACCGGATTGGACCGTTCCGGGGAATCCGATTGGCCCTTAACAGAGAGTTCCTATTGGTTATAAAAGCTAGTGTTCCTAGCTTGTTATTGGTTAAAAGTTACAAGAGTTGCCTATCTAAGGCGGGGTTTACTGCTGTTATGCAGAGACGTCACGATGTAAATAAAGAGCTGAAGTTCACCGTTCAGAGGCTTGTCTCCATTCATTCTCACCCATGTTCAATACCTAACACTGGCGACGAGGATGGGATTTGGAGATGTCTGAACCAGCGGAACCAAGAAGAAGCACCGAGCACGTGACAAGCGGCGCCAACAACGGAACCATGTCCGGCGGCATCATACCACCCGCTCCGTTTGATCCAACACAAGAGGACTGGGAGTCCTACATGGATCGCTTCCAAATGTTCCCAGAGATGAACAACTTAAAGGACGCCACACCAGGAAAAAAAGTGCGGTGTTCCTAACGCATTGCGGTCCAACCGTATTTAAGATGGCTAAAGCACTAGCCAAACCCCGAGAAGTGAAGGCCATGGATTGGGATGACCTCGAACCCATCCTGAGAGGCCACTATGCTCCAACCGTGCCTACGCTCGTGAGACGCCACGAGTTTTATCAGAGAAGCCAGCGGAAAGGAGAAAGCGTGGCCGACTTCGTAGCAGACCTCCGAAATTTGGGAGGCCTCTGCGGATTCACCGATTTAGAAGAGGCACTGAGAGATCGAATAGTTCTGGGACTAGATGCACCAGGGTTGCAAAGCAAGCTGATGGCGAAAGGCAACATCAGTCTTGCCAATGCCATCGCCAATGCTACTGCAGCAGAAGCAACCAGGAAGTCGGCTGCACAACTCCGCCGAAACCGCGCTATGGTACCACCGCCGGCCAGCAAAATTCCACCCAACTCAGAAGGGCATTTTTCAACGACCCAGCACGAGGACCTCTCTTCGTCGTCAGACAGCGACAAAGAAGGGGTCCACCGGCTGCGGTCCAACCAGGACCATCATCCAAAACTCCTACGCCCTTGCGCTGGCTGTGGAGCCGACCATGCCAGGTCCGAATGCAAATTCCGCGACGCACTCTGCCACGAGTGCGGAAAACGAGGCCACATCGGGTGGGTCTGCTGCAGCTTGTCAGGACCCAGCCAGGCCTCAAAAGGGGCCAACTACCGCCAATCGACAGGAAATTGTCCTGTAAGGCGGGCGTCAGTAAACCACTCCTACAGAAATCCAGCTTTGCAAAGAGAAGAGGCTCACCATACTATCACTATCGGTCACGCCTCAACCTTGGACACTAAGAAAATCCGAGTCACGGTTACCATCGAAAACCAGCCTTGCCACATGGAGGTCGACTCGGGATCGTCCCTCTCGATGGTGTCTTGGAAGACACTCAAGCAACTCATCCCCACAATTCAACACCAAGACCTCCGTTTCCAACGCCTCATCCTCAAGGACTACCAGGGGAATCGAATCCCCGTCGTCAGGTCCTGNAGTTCAGGGACGTCTTCGCAGACAGCTTAGGCGAGTACAAGGGGACCCCGATCTCATTTAGCCTAGATCCTAAAATAGCTCCCATTCGTTTGAAGCCCCGTCGAGTTCCATTTGCCTTAAAACCGAAAATCGACGAACAACTCGACAAACTGATAACTCAGGGGGTGTTGAAGCCCATCTATCACTCCCCTTGGGAAACCCCTATTGTAACACCCATTAAGCCAGATGGGTCAATCTGAATTTGTGGGGACTACTGGGCCA
>BHEV01009015.1:0-33237 GCA_004319985.1 Emydocephalus ijimae | reverse complement strand
TATCGGGGTTTCCCAGCGGGCGTGGTCAATCAGTTCCAATACGCCCTGGGCTATCAGTTTATCTAGCTGCTCGTCGATCTTTGGTTTTAAGGCAAAAGGTACTCAATGGNCTATCAGTTTATCTAGCTGCTCGTCGATCTTTGGTTTTAAGGCAAAAGGTACTCAATGGGGCTTAAGCTGAATGGGAGCTACATTGGGGCTGAGATTAAACGATATAGGGGTCCCCTTGTACTTGCCTAATGTTCCTGTGAACACGTCCTGGAATTCCTGGATGAGAGTCTCTTCCCAGTCATCATTTCTGGTACGGTGTATGCCGGCTAGTTCAATTCTGAATGGGGCGAACCAGTGTAACCCTAACAAGCTGGGTCAGTCACAATCGACGAAAGTCAGGGGAAGCGTTGCTGTGTGGTCCTTAAAGGATACTTGGACGTTGCTGGAACCGACAACTGGGATTCTGTTTCCCTGGTAGTCTTTCAGGATGATTCGCTGCATGCTGAGGTCCTGGCGTGAAATGGCAGGGATCAGCTGTTTGAGGGTTTTCCAGGATACCATCGATAGGGATGATCCCGAATCGACTTCCATCACACATGGTCGATTCTCAATAGTGACCTTTACGTGGATCTTTCTTCNGGACGTTGCTGGAACCGACAACTGGGATTCTGTTTCCCTGGTAGTCTTTCAGGATGATTCGCTGCATGCTGAGGTCCTGGCGTGAAATGGCAGGGATCAGCTGTTTGAGGGTTTTCCAGGATACCATCGATAGGGATGATCCCGAATCGACTTCCATCACACATGGTCGATTCTCAATAGTGACCTTTACGTGGATCTTTCTTCCATCGAACAATGAAGCGTGGCCAATGATAATGGTTTGGTGGGCCTCTTCTCATCTCGTTGAAGAGGCAGGTGCTTGGTTTCTGTAGTGTAGTGGTTGTTCCATTGGTGGTTCAGATGGTCCCGGTTCTCAGGAGGTTTGCCTATATCCCGACGGAGGTTGTTCTCCCTTCGGTTGGGACTGGACTCTTGTCTACTTCTGCAGACCTTCGCGATGTGGCCTTTTTTCCCGTAGTTATGGCAGAGTGCGTCGAGGAATTTGCAGTCCGATCACGGGTGGTTTGCCCCGCAACCCACACATTGGCACAGACGTCGCTGGTTCCTTTGCTCTCATTCCGAGCGGAGCCGGTTGACCTCCTTTTCATCACTGTCTGAGGATGACTCGAGGTCTTCGTGGTGGGTAGTGGTAGCGTGCTTCTCAGTGGCGAGTGGGATCTCGTCGGCGAGTTGGCGAAGCGGTGCGTTCACTTGGCGCATTCGAGCGGCTGACTTCCTGGTTGCTTCTGCGGCAGTAGCATCGGCGATGACATCTGTAAGGCTGATGTCGCCTTTCGCCTTCAGCTTACTCTGCACGTGTGGTGCATTTAAATCCAGAACTATACGGTCTCTTAGGGCTTCCTCTAAGTTTGCAAAACCACAAAGGCATCCTAGGTTCCGGAGGTCGGCTATGAAATTATGAACGCTCTCGTCCTTCCGTTGGTCCCTCTGGTAAAATTCGTGTCTTCGTATCAGTGTAGGTACTGTGGGTGCGTAATGGGCCCGGAGGATTGGAGCGAGGGTGTCCCAATCCATTGTCTTCACTTCCGCCGGTTTTGCTAATGCTTTAGCCATTTTGAAAACGGTGGGGCCACAATGAGTCAGGAACACCGCTCGTTTCTTGCCAGGCATAGCATCTTTTAAATTGTTGGTCTCCAGGAACATCTGGAAGTGGTCTATATACGAGTTCCAGTCTTTGGTTGCTGGGTCAAATGGAGCAGGTGGTATGGCGCCGCTGGTCATCTTGCCATCTGTTGCGTGCGCTCTTTCGCCACATGCTCTGTCTTGTCCGATGTGTTCTAGTCAGCTCTATTGTCTCCGCATCCCATCCTCGTCGCCAGTGTTAAGTCCTGGGCATGGGCGCAAGGAACGGAGATGAGACATCGGATGGTGACTTCAACTCTTTATTGACAAGAAAGAACAGAGCAAAATATCTGGGCAGCAGTAGCTCTTTTATAGAGCTTGCTGCTGTCAAAACAACCAATGAACTGAGTCTATCACTTTCTCAAGCATCCAATTAGGGGTTCCTGTTAACAGCCAATCAGACTGGCCAAACCTGACCAATCACGACTCGCTATCTACAGGCCAATGAGAATTGCAGGATTACAAGCCTGCTGTAAGACGAAGCTGTTGAGGTTTGTATCGCTGCGTTGGCTTAATCCATAACAGAGTTCTTTACAACTTAACATTTATCCTTCCATTTCTCCACTGCTAATAAACTTGCTACTAAGATTTATCTATTTGTGATAGCTTCTTTACCTTACAAGTATAGTTTGGATTGATTCACTTCTTTTGCCTTCAAAGACCTAAGTTTCCAATAGGTTGATAGCTTGAGGGTTTCACCATCACTGCTCCAAGTTTTTGGAAAAAAATCAACCTTTTCCATCAAGTCTTTGGAGAATGGGCTTAAGGAATTATGGTTGTCAGGTTTGATCCGAAAAGTTATAATTTTATGCTTTCATTTATTCAGTGACCTTGTAAACCTATAGATGTGTCCTAATTTGAGGACTGGAGCTTTCATTGATGTCTGGAGAAATGGGCAGTATGTAAATGATGGAAATATTTTTTAGGCCCAACTCTTATTTGCATTATCCAACCTAAACATTTGCTGAAAATCATTTGGATTCCCAGTCAACAACATGGCATCATCCACATAAAAACATACTTCTATATTCATGTTGCCAACCTCTAACATCACAAAAAGCATTCCTTATACATAAGTACGTTAAACAGCAAGGGAACATCATATATCCTTGTCTTGCTTGCTTCTGAATGTGAAACATTTGTGATGCATTTTATTTATTTATTTTCAGTAAGCTTTATTTAATGTTTAACAATCAACCTTACCTCCATGTATGCTTTATCACGCTTACCATAAATCAACCAATATATAATAACCTCTCTTTCTCACCTGCATATATCAAGCTATCACTACTCTTGACTGTAGAAATTCTTCATTCAACTACTGTATTTTCCACTACAAAGACCTATATAAAGAAAGCACAACTCACCACAACCAACTCATTGTGGGAAAACTCGCCACAGCCAAGTTGCTGCAGGATACCTTGTTGAGGGACAAAAGTTACATTAATATTGAAGAGATGGTGGAATACAATTATTAAAGAAAGAATGCAAAAGAAGGACAAATAAAATGTTAATGACAAACATCAAAATAATTTTAATGATTTTAAATAATTAAACTGAATAATTAATTAAATAATTAAATAATTAAATCCTGCAGTGAATTGTCCTGCAGCAAGTTGACCATGATGAGGTGGTTGTAATGAGTTGTCCAGGGGTGGGATGCAAATATTTTTACTACTGATTTGTGGGAGTGGCTAGATGGGAGTGGCTAGATGGGCATGGCTTCTTCTTCTTCTTCTTCTTCTTCTTCTTCTTCTTCTTCTTCTTCTTCTTCTTCTTCTTCTTCTTCTTCTTCTTCTTCTTCTTCTTCTTCTTCTTTATTTTATTTGGTTTGTCAATTGCTTACAAGATAACAGGTATAAGTATAAACAAAGTTATGAATACATGAAATGGATACATATAAGAAAAATAAAAGAAACAATAGGACAGGGATGGTAGGCACGTTGGTGCGCTTATGCACGCCCCCTACAGACCTCTTAGGAAAGAGGTAAGGTCAATAGTAGACAATCTAAGGTTAAAGTTTTTGGGGTTTGGGGAAGAAACCACAGAGTCCAGACATTGACCACTCTGTTGCGGAAGTCTCATTTCTTGCAATCAAGTTTAGTGCGGTTAGCCATGAGTGTGTATCTATTGTTTGATCTTGTATTGTTATGATTGAAGCTGAAGTATTCATTGACAGGTAAGACATTGCAATGTTTAATTTTATATACTATGCTTAGATTGGACTGAAGGCAGCGCAGTCTTGGTTTTCTAGGTCTAGAATTTTGAGTCTGGTGGCATAAGGTATTCTGCAACGAGTAGAGGAGTGGAGAAGTCTTCTTGTGAAATATTTCTGGACTTTCTCAACTGTGTTAATATCAGATACGTAATGTGGGTTCCAGACTGATGAGCTGTATTTGAATATTGGTCTAGCAAATGTTTTGTATGCTCTAGTTATTAGTGTAATATTACCAGAGAAAAAGCTACATAGGTTAACAACTCTTAATGCCTTTTTGACTGTGTAGTTACAGTGAGTTCTAGCACTTAGATCATTAGAGATGAGTACTCCAAGGTCCTTGACAGAGTTTACATCATCAACAAGGTCTTGACTATTCAGCCTATATTTTATTTTCTGATTATTTTGCCAATATGTAAGACAGAGCATTTATTTATTGAGATTTGAAGTTGCCATTTGTTTGACCATTCTTATACATAGTTGAGGTCTTTTTGAAGAGTAGCAGAATTGTCTGTGGTGTTGAATAGCTTTACATTGTCAAAGAAGAGAACGCAGTTGCTCTTAATATGATCACAGAGGTCATTTATGTAGAAATTATGAAGAGAGTTGGTCCTAGAACACTGCCTTAGGGATACCACTGTTGACAGGTACAGAATTTGATAGGATGTTCCCAATTTTGACCATTTGTTGTCTGTTTGACAGGAAGGCTTCTATCCAGTTATGCAGGTATCCAGAGATACCATAAGATTTTAGTTTTAGGAGTAGTTTGTCATGTACCACTGAATCAAAGGCTTTACCGAAGTCTATGTAGATTGCATCTATTGCTTTGCCCTGATCAAGTTGTGTAGTCCATATGTTTTTGCAGTGTAACAGTTTCAGATTGCAGGATAGTTTTTTTTCTGAAACCAAACTCTTTATTAGAAAGTAGGTTGTTTGTCTCTAAGTGGAGGATAATGGATTGGTTAATAATTGATTCCATGACTTTACAGGTGACGCAGCATAAAGAGATTGGTCTGTAATTTTCAACTAGGCTGGGGTCTCCCTTTTTGAAGATGGGGATGACCGTGGCTTGTCTTTGCTCCCAGGAAGCTTCCCTGAGGCCTGGGAAGGCAAAAAAAATGGAGATGGGAGGAGGGCAATACTCCCTCATGTGCCCTTTTTTGCCTCTTGGACCTCAGGGAAGCCTCCTGGGTGAAGTAGTAAAACAGCGAGGGGGATCCCAGCACAGCTGATCATTGGAACAACTGATCATCAGAAGGAAAAAAAATAGACAGACCAGTTTAACCAAATGGTAGCATTTTTTACTATTGGTTCGCTTGAACCAGGCCGAACCAGTAGAATTTCACCACTGGAGTTATCCCATTCCAACAAATGTTACTCTCTTTTTCAAAAACAATATCCTGCTGTAAGAAAAATTCCAACCTAAGAAAGGTTTACCTCCTGGGAAACTGGCTATAGAAGTTATTCCAAAACCTGGGTTAGCTTTTAGCTTGGACTCCAAGAATTTCATGCAGGAGGGTCCAAATCTGCAGGCATATTGAAAAGAAGCAAGTTTTTTTTTTCTTACAACACTATTCTTGTAGATTTTGATCAACCCACTCTGGAAATCTCTTATCTTTTTCAGTGGTGTATCAAGATTCAGGGACATTTAGCTTGAAGTAGATGAAGAGCTCATAAAAAGGGTAGGGAAAATTCAGAGATGAAATATATCTATCTTGCATCCTGGGTGGAAGATAGACAAGAGTAATCTTTAGGATTCTGCTTCAAATTTCAATTGTGCTGTTCTTACCTTCACATATTATCTTACCTTAACTCCAATAGCAATTCTTGAAAATTGCTCCTGATTTTGTAAACCATTCATGCTGTTTTTTTGGTAATCGTACAGAATTGTTTTCTTGTGGGATCTTTCTTGTGGGATCTTTCTAGTATTTCCCAGTCACCCCAGTAATTTCTACTTCCATCCAATTACTAACCAAAACTAAACTTTTCAAAACCTATCCACAATAGGTCACATGGTCATTCTGTGTGTGTATTTGTTCTTAATGGGGGTGGAGAGTGATTGCCTCTCTGTCTACTTTTTGATAGCTAGTAGCTTGGAAAATAATTAAATCCCAATGTACCATGAATGGAATAGAATGTAGAATGGAATGGAATAGAGTGTAGTGGAGTAGAGTAGAGTAGAGTTGAGTAGAAGAGAAGAAAAGAACATTCTAAGAGATCCAAACCCAAACATTGGAAGATAGAGTAGAGTAAGGTAGAGTAGAGTAGGGTAGAGTAGAGTAGAAGAGAAGAGAAATATTCTAAGAGATCTGAACCCAAACACTGGAAGAACCACTCAACCTTTAATTCCTCTTGGATTTTCTCCTCCTCCACCAATTTGGCTGCTTTGCGATCTTCTGCCTCTATCTTCCATTTCTCTGCCACTATTCGAGCTTTCTCCTTTGCCATAGCATCACGGAACTTCTTTGTGATTTCAGCTTCCTTTTGTTTCCTTTCCAAAACCATAAAAGAAAGAAAGACAAGGTAAGGAAGTGTAAATCAACCTTGAATTGTCATTGAGAACAAAAGTCTAAGGATACTGGACTACCTTGGCCTGTATATATGTCATTGTTATATACACATATAATAATGTTCCATCAGTTGATGATTCTCACTGCCATAAGGATCAATTCCTCCTTATTTCCAGGTTGCTTCTCTCCTTGTTCAGTTTCCATCCATTATTCCCCTTCTGGTCTTCAAGTGCCTTGGAAAACAGCTTGACCCCTTACTCTATGTGGCAGCCCCTCAAATATTAGAAGGGTGCTATCATGTCTCCCTTGGTCCCTCTCTTCACTAGACTAGCCATGTCCAATTCCTGCAACCATTCATCATATGTATGTATGTATGCATGTAAATATGTATGTATGTATGTATGACCCAGCTTAGATTCTGAGCCCAAGCAAGATGTTATTTCCCACTGAAATTTTGGCATTTTCAGAAATGAGTATCCATTTCAAAGACAACATTATCCAGTAGAATTCCAAAAGAATTCTCATTCAGTCGTATTTTTGACAGCAGTATTCTAGAAGCAATTTCTTTGCAGATACTCACCATAGCTCTTCTGCTTCCTTCTGGGCCTGCTGTCTGGCTCGTTCTGCAAGAAGCTCCTCTGAAATCTGCTCGTATGACTTGTCTCCAGGGGCTTCTCCCATGATCCAAACCCAGACCTCGCCATCAGATCCCTGAAGCCACTGGACGTGCTTCCTGTTACCTGGAAGAGCCATCCAGACACATTGCTAGGAGGAGAAAGCTTCAGAGCCCTCAATCAAAACAACCCAGGTCTTGAAACACAAAGAATGAGAACTAAGCACTGGGCCTGTGCAAGATCATGAAGGAGAACTTCATTTCAGAAACGATGCCTGCAAAGCATTTCTCTGAAGTTGCCTTGCAAAGCGACCTGGCCACCTGCTTCTAGAAAAATGAGCAGAATGTAGCCAAGTAGTTTTACTTCACTGGAGAAAGTGGGTGCACTGTATCTAGAAGAGCCTAGGTAAAGTAGGATTTGAACAGAGACTTCAGCATATATAGAATAACAGAATTACGGAATAACAGCATTGGAAGAGACCTTGGAGGGGATCTATGTATTTCCTTGACTTTTTGGAATAACAAGATGCAAAGTATATATATCAGCTCTTGATAAGGATCTACAGTGTCTACCTCCTGCAACCATGTGTGTGTGTGTGTGTGTGTGTGTGTTCCAGCATAACTCTGGAGCTCCTCAAGCAATTTCAACCAAACTTGGTACACAGATGACTTACCCTCTGGAAACAAATGCTGTGGGGATAAGACACGTCTAAAACCCATGGGTGTGCATGTGCCTTAAAATGGTTTCTACTGTACAGCACAGTGCCATGGTAATGGCTTCACAGTATTCCAGTATTCCACAAGGGGGCTCCCTCTCAGCCCTCCAAGGAAATGTCAGGCGATTGGCCAAGTGCAATAAAAAAAATGAAATACATTCATAGACAAGAAACTCCTGAGGAGAGGAATAGAAGAATTGTGATGCTGTGCCAGAGACAGTACAACAGCATGAATCCTGACTACAGAATTTTCCTGTCTAATTCAGGATTGGGATAAATAAATACCCAGGCAATGCCGGGTTATTGGCTAGTTATAAAATAAATGTGAACACTGACCCTATTGTCACAAGCTAATCTTTTTTCTGGGTATAGACTGATACAATAAACTTACTCCCTGCAAATGAAGTTGTGGTTATTTTAAAATTGGCTTTCATGGAAGCAACATGATTATTACTGTTTTTCTTGTTGATCCAGACTTCTTATGGATAAATAAATTCCCTGTTGTACCGTGCCAATTTGTGGTTTTTTTCTGCCATCGTTTTCAAATTATATACTTTCTTTTATTTTCTCATCAGCGTGATGAGCCTTGCCTCACAATCAGGAGGCTGTGAGTTCGATCCTCTGTGATATTTCTCTCTCTGGGTGTGGTGAGTAATTGTCTGCTGCAAACTCCACATAGGTGTCAGGAAGGGCATCCGGCCAAAAAGCACTTAAGCGCTATTCGGTCATCCCCAGCTCCACTTCAATGCAGGGATTACAGGGTCATTCAAAGAAACAAAATACTTTATTTTATTTTCCAATCTGTGATTTAAGACTCTGAGGATAGCTACACACATTAAACTGGTCTCTTCTCTATTTGCCAGCCAGGATAACCTTAGATCTGAAGGACCAGGTTAGAGGGAGATCATCAGGGACAAACTAGATTTATAACTATATTACACTAAAAGCCAACAATGACTTGAAGGTACATAATCAATCAATCAATCAGTCAATGACCCTTTATGTATTGGCTGAGGATTATGAGAATTAAAATCCAAGGTGAGTAACTGGTTGGGAAAGGTTCTTTGTTACCTCCTCTTATGTCTTTTTCCAAGAATAACATCACAGTAAATCAAGGTGTTTTTTTCCCAGCTATTGTACCTGTGAATTCATTCAGTTTTTGGCTTCCTTTTTAATACATTTAAGATTCATTCGCTCTTGTCTCTAATGAGACATATTTGTAGACTTGTTAAACTGTAATGCCTTATTATGCTTTTATATTGATAGGCTAATCTGTTTTTGGTACATAAGAACTTGCCTCCCGTTCTCCTTCCCACTGACTTTTTAAAATTTCATTCCTACATGTGTTCTGTTTATTTTATGACTATTATTAATCATTGGTGTTTTCCTACCTAGATCTTATCTACACTTGGTTGTGTGTTTTAAAATTCACTTGCCGACTGAATCAAGCAACCAACCTTTCAATCTTTGTTCAAACTTTCTCTCCCCAAATACACTCATCTTTATTTTCCTTATGTCTATAATTCTTATATCCTCCTTTTTATTGTATTTATAATGCTCTCATATTGTATCTTATTTTACTATTAAACCTATTTATTCTTCTGTCCAGATTTAGAAATACAGGAATATGGAGAAGCAATGGTGAACTGAAGATGGCTGTACTGAGAGCAGAGGCAATAATCACAGTAGAATGGAGAGGCAGTGAAGAAACCTACTTAATACAATACAGAATAACAGAGTTGGAAGAGACCTTGAAGGTCTTCTAGTCCAACCTCCTGCTCAAGCAGGAAATCCTATACCATTACAGACAAAAGTCTGTCCAATCTCTTCTTGAAAACCTCCAGTGATGGAGCTCCCACAGCATCTGTAGGCAAGTCGTTCCACTAGTTGATTGTTCTCATTGTCAGGAAATTTCTCCTTATTGCAAGGTTGGATTTCTCCTTGATTAGTTTCCATCTGTTGCTTCTTGTCCTGCCTTTCAGGTGTTTTGGTGAATAGATTGATCCCCTCTTCTTTGTGGCAGCTCCTGAAATATTGGAACACTGCTTATCATGTCATCCCTAGTCCTTCTTTTCACTAGAGTAGATATACCCAATTCTTGGAATCCCACTCTGGATAAAGGGAGAACTCATGGACATAATTCATAAGGTAGTCAATTAGGTGAAATAGTGTGATGTCTCCTCCCAGACGCTTCCCCAGATACCTCTCCAGATGTCAGCTCAGAGGAAGATGAACGAATTTCAGGCATGTGTGGAGGGTAGTTGGTCAATGGCTCTCAACAGCCACATGAGAGGGATTTGGCTCTATTCAGCTGCAGCAGAATAGCCCTGAGGCTCCGGGTGGGGAAATCTCACAGCTGCAGCCAGTCAATGATGAGGAAGAGGAAGTGCCTTCTGCACTTGATCCAAGAACACTTAGATCAGAGCAAAGGCAGGAGCCAGCTGCCTCCTCATGAGTAGTCCGCTGACTTTCATTGCTCCTGCTGCAGCTGTGCTTCAGCCAAATCCTTCTCAGGCAATTGCTTGGGGCCATTGACCAACCACCCTCCAGACATGCTTGGAACTAGTCCATCTGAGATGATATCTAGAGATGTATCTGTGGAAGCATCCAGGGCAGTAGTAGGATTCAAAAAAATTTACTACCAGTTGTGTGGGCATGGCTTGGTGGGCATGGCAGGGGAAGAATACTGTAAAATCTTCATTCCCTCCACACCCCACTAACCTGCTTTCCAGCTCAGTTCTTCTGTGCAGGTCAACCAAGGAAGACCCAGCCGATCAGCTAGGACTCAAGGGAGGCAGAGAAGAGATGGGGTTGGCAGTCAGAGGTGGGATTTGCCAGTTCTCCGAACCACTCAAAATTTCTGCTACCAGTTCTCCAGAACTGATCAGAACCTCTGATCCAGGGGAGTCATCACAAATAGTTGCACATTACATGAATGGAAAAATAATGTCTTCAGGTTATGTGAAGGAATGATAAATCTATGTGAAGGAACGATACCCTATGAGAGCATTATAAAGTCTTACTTCCAAGGGGATGATATTCCAGAGAAAGAGAACCCACCATGGAGAATGTTCTTCTTGGTCCCACCAGATGGACCTCTTTAATGGAGGAACCTCAACTGTCTGTCAAGTATCTTAGTGCAATGTTTCTCAGGGTTCCCTATATCACAGTCAACAGCCCCAAAGGTGCTAATGACCAAATGACTGCAAAGAATATAAACCTTTTTGTTCCCCACCATTCAGTCAGAACTTAAGAAGATTCTTGGATGAAAAGAGAATTTTTTTCAAGGAAAACACCAAGAAAATCCAGCTGCCTTTTGAAAAAGCACCTTTGGGACAACCAAGATCTGGATGATGGAGAACCTTCATACAACATCACAGTCAATACCTTCAGTGCACCTAACTAAACAGAAACCAGTGCTGTAATCCAAAGATGTAAGGTTGTTAATCATGCAACATCTAAACCTAGTAACATATGGAACCTTCCAGTAAAAAAGAAGAAGAAAAAAACTCCACCATCCTCAGTTCCTGACAAAAAAACCCCACAAAGAATCAGTTTTAATGATGAATTGCTCCGAGCATCAATGATTTTAGCTCTTATCCAAGAAATTATAATTTCGGAAAATTCTGCTTTTGGCAGCCCAATTTGTAGCATCAGCTTTCCATAAGGCAGAAGGCTATGACTAATATAGCCCAGAAAATGAACCTTTAGCAGTACTTGTAAAATGTAGAGAATCATCTTTTTTGGAACCATAATATTTTCCTGTGCTTTTCCAGTTCTTTCTACGACAGATTAATAGAAATTGTTTCTGGCTGAAATTCATTGCAATGAACTCCAGAAACAAGGCCTTAGAAAGCAATAGCAAGTTCAACATGGTGCTCTTGAAGAATCATTCATCTCGAATGAACTGCCCTGCCTACTATGGTGCACACCAGAAGCCGAGGTTGTTCCTTTCCAAGCTCGGGTTTGCAGGGGGGAAAAAAACCCTAAGATTTATTTTAAAACCTCAGCATTTGCAAAAGACAAAGGTTAATCTACAGCGGACATGCTCAGCTAATTTTCTTATGAAGATCTCTGGAAATGTACACACTCCATTAGCACCATCTGTGTAGGTTGGGTGGCAACTTCACCCGTCTAGAAGGAGTCACATGTTTGGCAAATCATAGAACAAAGAATAATAGAGTTAGAAGGGACCTCAGAGGTCTTCTGGTCTAACCCTGGCTTGAGCAGGATACCCTATTCCATTCCAGATAAATGGCTGTCCAGTCTCTTTTTGAAAGCCTTCATTGATGGACTACCCACAATTTCAGAAGGAAAGTTGTTTGCTCTCAATGTTAGAACATTTTTCCTTAGTTCTAGAATGCTTCTCTCCCTGGTTAGTTTCCATCCATTGTTTCTTGACGTGCCTATTGGTGTTTTGGAAAATAGTTTGACCTCCTTGTCACACTTGAATTGCCACCAGAGAACTAATTGCCAGATGCAGGGCAAGGCCAAACTCAACATAGAGCCAAACAGAACTTTTCAAAGCTTGAACTGACCAGACAAACTAATTGCTTCCTGCAAAAGCTTCTGTTTCATTTGCTCCTCTTTGATGTCCTATGGAAGGGGCCAATGATCTCCGAGGTGGGGTCTTACTCCTGAGTTGACCCTGCTTTCTCAATTGTTCTTGTCTTTTGGTACCCCTGTGCATGTGCAGGCTAGGGACTGGCTCCAGAAGCTCCCCCGCCTCACTGCTGTCTGAGTCTAAAGGCAGCTGATGATTGCCAGCTTGCCCTGGCCCCATCTCTGCCTCCGATGCAGAGCCCTCATCTGAACCCTCCTCAGCCTCCAAGACTTGCCTATGTTCCTCCCCAGCCGCCTCGCTACTGTCTGACTCTGCTGCCAGCTCCGTCGGCCGCCGCCGGGCCACAACAGGTTGTCCCAAAGGTGCTTTTTCAGGAGGCAACTGGACTTTCTGATTTTCCTTTGAAGATGTTTCACTTCTCATCCTAGAAATTTCTTGAGAGCTGAAGAAGCTTCTTGGATGAGAAGTGAAACGTCTTCAAAAGAAAAATCAGGAAGTCCAGTTGCCTCCTGAAAAAGCACCTCTGGGTCAAAGAAGAAATGCAAGATTGGAAGATGTGGGCCATAGAATCATCAAGAGTCAGATACAACTGAATAGTTCACATCATAATCATTATTATCATCAGTATCTTTGTCATCCATGAGATACATCCTGAACCGTCTTCTTGGGCCAAAGTCTTTCTGATCCACTTTCTATTGGACAACATAGAATGCTTTTCTGATTTTTTTCCCAAGAGGTTCATAATTCTTACTTGATGGCATGGCCATTGTATGGAAAACCATATGGAAGTAAGTGTACACAAAGACAGGCAGATAGTGAAGAATTGTCTTTTTTTGCTTTGCCAACATGGCTCTGGAAGCTCTATCAGCTAGAAGAAAGTTTAGTGCTTGCACTGCACATCAAGAGAGGCCACTTCTGAATGATTGAAACTGCTGTGGAAGGATTCAAAGTGAAAAGAAATGCCTTAACACTCCATAACAAATGTTGTTGGTCACCCAAGTCAGTTTCAAACACAGATTCCTAGGAAGAAAAGAATCACCCACGCTTCCAGCCTTATTACACATATGTAGAGGCTGCAGCAATACCAGAAACTAAGTAGAACTGGATGAATTTCTAAAGGCCCTTTATATCTCTGCCCTCTGGCCACTTGCATGCTTGATATTTAGCTATGAAAAACATGAAGGCCAAATTGAATCCGCAAATTGTCACAGTGAGGCCAAACATAAATTATTTATGTCTGGTTGCCAGTGCTGAAGTCTGAAAATCCTGTAACCTGTTTGTTTCTTTGTTTGAAAAAGCTTGTAATAGATGACTGTTGTGCAAATACCACAATTACCAGAACAATCTGACCTTTTTAGACAACATAAGAAAGACACCTCATAAACCTATAGCCACACTCTGCCAGGAATTATCCAGAAGCAAAGACAAGATACAGAACGATGAAAGAAACAATGCAATTTACAAAATCAGCTGTAACCATTGCAACCAATTCTATGTGGGACAAACATCGCATCAATTGAAAACCAGGATCCATGAATACCAGCTGTCAATCAAATGCCATGTTCCCAAATCCTTAATTGTTACCCACACTGACACCGAACAACAACAATTCGATTGAAGCAATACAAGAATCCTCAGCCAGGCTACCACCTGCCATGCATGTGAGTTTATCGAAGGCTCCGGAGGCCTTTTAGGCTCCGGAGGCCTTTCTGGCCTTCTGGAACTTAGGGGAGGCCCATTTTTTGCACTCCCTGAGCCTCCAAATGGGCTCTGCATTTACCTGGCATCCAAGATGGCCCATGTTAAGTACTAAGCGTGGGCGTGAAGAATGGAGACGAGCCGGTGAAACGGTGAACTTCAAAACTCTTTATTTACATGGTGTGACAGCTCAAACTCAATGGCTGCTACAGCCTTCCTTATATAGGCAACTTATTAGATATTCAACCAATGAAAACCAGGGAGCGCTAGCTCCGTTAACCAATGAGAGAGGCTCGTTAATGGCCAATCAGATTCACCTGAACGGACCAATCTGATATCACCATTAACGGCCAATCAGAAGTGCAGGGCCAGAACCCTGCACTTTACTTCAAGCTCTTGATAACTTTATTAACACATTTATTCATTCACAACAGCCCATGTGGAGACTTCTGGGGAGGGAGGGGAGGGGTGGGCAGGGCCAGCCAGGGTTGGGATTTGGTGGTTCTCCAAACTGACCATAATGTTAGCTATGAGTTCCCCCGAACCCAGGTGAACCCCTAGCAGCCCACCCCAGCAACTGGTACTCCACCTCCCAATGACCCTCACCTGATGTGACCTGCCCATCTCCAGACCCATCAGAAGACTCATCACAAGACTCTCACCTGATGTGACCCTCCCATCACAAGACTACTGACCTTACAAAGCCCTTATGAACAGAACACCAATGCTGACATTCTCTAAATTCTGCTGGAGATGTTGCCTAGCCTGGTGAGGAAACATTTGGAAGCCAGCCACAAGCTCAACTTCCACCCACATCCCACACCCGAGCTATACAGATGTTCACCACTATTGTAAGAAAATCTTGGTCTGGCCCTGACAGAAGTCAAGTGGCTACAAGGAGGCCATGCCTCTCTTAATTGATGCTGGCATTCATGCTGTGAATTAAAAGCAATCTCAAATAACTGGAGCTGTAGTTGATGAAATATCGCTGGAATCAGCTTCTTGCAAGCAGGCTGATTTATCATTGTTTTTAGCTACAATGGCACCCCTGACAAATCCTAATTGCCAGCCATCTTCTTCACCTCCAGAAATTGATTCCCTTTTTCAGAAAGCCTATTGCAAGCCCAACCGGATATCACATCTCGGAGATATACCTCTCACTACACAAAGTTGCAACCCTCAGCCAAACATGCAGCATTCAGGTAGCTTTCCATCATTCGATTCTATGGCAGATGAACTGCTAATTTAATTAGTATTTAACTAAAATGTGGCTTTAGGAATCTCTGGAAAAAAATAAAGGATTTCTACACTTGATAGAGTTTCCTGATAAAAGCATCAGCAGGAAGCTTGCATAACATGGTGTCTCCCCTCCAGTCACCTCTGCAGCTATGGATGTCCTTCTCCTAGATCCACATTAAAAATGGTTGATTATTGTCTTTCATAGTACTTGCTAGGACAGGCTTGCCTTTTTTGATGAGGAGAAAAGAGGAGGAACAAAGAGAAGGAACAAAGAGGAGGAGGAGGAAAGATGAGGAGGAGGAGAAGCTACTTACGATAGTAGCAACAGAAATAGTATTTAGAGTTATATATCACTTCATAGTCTTTACAGCACCAACAGGTTTACAGAGTCAGTCTCTTGCCCCCAACAATCTGAGTCCTCGTTTTACCCACCTCGGAAGGACAGAAGGCTGAGTTAACCTTGAGCCAGTCAAGACTGAGCTCCTGGCAGTGGGCAGAGTCAGCTCTTAGTAGTGGACCAGTCTCAAATGTATATCACAAGTCTGCCAGAATCCAGCCAGACATCTGTAAACTTTTACTTCCTTTACCAGTGTTTTAGGGCACCAGGCCACCGGTTCCACCTGAGGCAAGCAGCTAAGTGTCTAACACGTTTGATTGAAAAGAGGTCCCCTTCCCCAGCCTTCACTTCTCCCCCCTTAGACAGGTTCATCAGGCTCATTGTAAATAGGTGTGTTTTCAGTCTAAACCCAACCCTGGAAAAACAATGATAGGTTTTAATTTTAAATCCCCACAACAAAGGGAGAACTTAGGGTATAAGAAGATTACATATGTTACAGGTAATCCACGTACCAGCTAGCATTCATTACTTAGGAACCAGACAGGTAAATGAAGAAACAGAGAGATGGAAAAGGCCAATAAACTCAAAACCACACAACTGAGCCAAGCAGCAGTGAAAATAAATAAATGCATTGTTCTGTCATGCCAATTTTATCCTTCTAGTTCCAATTCTCCCAGGCCATTTGGCCAAAGGCTCTTAGTTACAGATCTCGTCATAAAATATGCTGGGTTGTTTTTTTTTAACTTCTCCTTGCTCGATGTTCTCTAACTGCATTATTTAGTATTGTTATTTTCAGCAGGGATTATTTATGAACACCTGCAAAATTATCCAGTTAGATCTTTTGAAACTTTGAGAGTTTGAGTTCCTGGGTATTTTGAAGGAGGTGGCTTTGAGCCAATTTGCCTTCCTGAGAATCCAATTTCTGCTTGTGAATACAGACCTCAGTTTAGATGAATAGCTCACACATGTATAAATTATGACCCTTGCAGGTGAAGTACCTGTAAGTAGATTCCTGATAAGAATCAAATTATTCTTAAAAGTCTTTGCCCCCCCCTCCCCAAATGCTGCATTTCACATAATGGCATGCTACTCATAATGAAGAATGGATTTCAGAATAAAGAACCAGTGGATGTGAGGCTGAGAGACCATTATACATACCCTGCCTTCTAAACACAGAAAAAGCACAGGGAAAGAGCTGTATATGAGCAACTTGCTCCTGAGATTTTCTGATGATTGGGAATAATCAGACAAAGGATGGGTCTTGTCCACCAGTTTTCAAAGCAGACCAGCAAGGATGCAGACAGGATGTCATCTGTTCTGAGTAAGTGGGCCTGATCAGTTTGAGCTGGGAGATTGAGAAGTCAGACTAGAACAGAAGGCCTGGTAGAAACCTAAGAGGTCAACCTCAATTTGTTCTCCATTATGCCATTTGCCTTGCAAGATTTGTTTTTCCTTGCCATATACACCTGAACTAGACTATGCTATTTCTTTGTGTCAAATAATATATGTGGGTAGATGTATAATTTTGTATTTATCCATTTATTTATTTATTTAGTGTATATTGGAGGTGGTCACCCTTTAAGACCTGTATGCAATGAAGTTTCATTTTAATGTATGCCAATTTGTTTACATTCGAAGTGACAATAAAGTTATCTATCTATCTATCTATCTATCTATCTATCTATCTATCTATCTATCTATCTATCTATCATCTATCCATATATCATCTATCTGTCATCCATATATCTATCATCCATCTATCAATCATCTATCTATCTATCATCTCTATCTATCTATATCTCTATCTATCTATTATATATCTATATGTAACTATCTATATCTATCCATCTATCTATCAATCATCTATTATCAATCATCTATCTCTATCTATCTATCTCTATCTCTCTATTATCTATCTATAACTATCTATCTCTATCTATCTCTATCTATCTATCTATCTATCTATCTATCTATCTTACAGCCACAACTGAGCCTAAAATTTTTGTTGCTAATGGCTTCCCCATGGACCGCTTGTCAGAAACTCACAAAAGGAGATCATATGACCCCATAACACTACAGCTGTCATAAATACCAACCAGTTGCTGATCATGTGACCATGGGGATGCTGCAATGATCGTAAGGGTGAAAAATGACCGTAAGTCACTTTTTCCAGTGCTGTTGTAACTTTGAAAGGTCACAAAACAAACTAACTAGATAGATAGATAGATAGATAGATAGATAGATAGATAGATAGATAGATAGATAGAGATAGATAGATAGATAGATAGTTATAGATAGATAATAGAGAGATCGAGATAGATGGATAGAGATAGTTGTAAATTGAGACAGGCACAGGATAACTCTCACTACTGTTTGTACTGGGATCCACAAGCCGTGGATTTCAGAATGCTAAACAGTTACTGGCATTGATTGTACCAGTTGAGGCTTAACCATGACATTCAGGACCTTGGACAGTTCCAGATATTGGATATATTGTTCTCCACTGTTAGTCATGGTGCAAATTACTTCTTTTACTAAGCAATTTTTCTTTTTATCCCAAGTAATATTATTCGGTTTTATTCTGCCTCATGCTAAGCCATCATGATATTGCAAGCTCTGAGAATTTCCTGAATAGTCACATGCAAGATTTAAACGGTGTATCAGGGGCGAGAGGTACTTCACTGAGGCTTTCAATAGTAACTGTTGTGAACTATAACTCACAGGCTAATAAGTACTGATTTTTTGAACATTGGTGAGAATAGGATGCGTGCTAATCATTGCACACCCAACTAACAAGGCTTCAAGGGAATTGGAGTCATTGAGGAGTTGCAATAAATTCTCCCCAATGTGCCTTTTCAAAGACCAATATCTTGGAAAGTCAACAATTCACCAATGTCTCATACACTCACTTTCTCAGACTTGCTCAATACATTCCAATGCATAGAGTTGCTGATTACAGTGGTACCGCCATACTCAACTTCTTTGCAATTCATCAAATTTGATACTCAGTGCATTTTGACACAAAATGTACCCCTTATTCA
Organism: Emydocephalus ijimae; assembly: GCA_004319985.1. Lineage (NCBI taxonomy): Eukaryota > Metazoa > Chordata > Lepidosauria > Squamata > Elapidae > Emydocephalus > Emydocephalus ijimae. The sequence goes on along the minus strand of BHEV01009015.1, from coordinate 14,573 downwards.
TCTATGAAAAATATTATAGTCTACCCACATTTACTAGATGATACTGCATTTTCCCTTAATACCAAAAGCTTGTGTTGGTTGCTCATTGCCATTGCTAACTCCACTAAAATATATTGTCCAAAGTCCTTGCATGCCATTTCCGTATATATCTATATATATAAAAGCGAAATACCACTCACACATGATCACAAAATCTTCAGAACCGTAAAGCCTACAAACTTGAAATTTGGCACATATGTTCCTCTTGGCTTCTAGGTGCTCACGAAGAAAGGGTTTTTTTAAATGATCATCAGAGCATTTAGAGTATTTCCTATATTATTATTATCATATAACACGCTCTGATGCCAAGGAGTTCTACTCCCCCTCCCCACCTGAAAAGAAATCTCTTCCAAATGCAAAACACAAGAAGAGGAGAGGAGGTTCAGTTTTACTTTCATAGCACCAAGCAGATTTAGTACAGAACAGTTGAGCTAAGCTATGCCCAGGCTCCTTGCTTTCTCCTTCTTGCTCATACAGCAAATGCTGTTTCAGCTTCCAAACAGCCCTCAACTCTGTCACACTCTGATAGGACAATAGCCAGATAAATACAGATGGATACTGGTAGGCAGAGGCAGATTTTTTTCCCCTTATTTTCCTCCCAAAAAACTAAGCCCGATCACATTTTGTAGTGAAGCACGGGTATAGAGCTAGTATTCATATGGAATCGATTACATTTTCACATATATTTCATGCTTTCTACCTAATAAGTGCAATGTTTATATCTTATAGAACCCCTGATCAGTTATAATTGAAGGGTACTACATAATTAAAGACCAAGAGGTCTTTGTCAGGAGTGTACATAGTTTAGAATTTATGTCCTATTTTAATGTCCTTGGAAGTTGTTGAGGAGCTGGGCATGTGCTCTGCAACACATATCTCTTTTCTGTTGCAATTGTGAAAAAGGGAGGAAGGCAGTTTGCACGCTTGCTAGAATAAAAATAAAAATAAAGCAGTGGCAGGAGGGCCTGTGATGAAGGATCTTCTGTGCCATTTTTGTCGCGTCTCACCCTCGCATCTGAGAAAGACAGACATCTCTTCTCCCTGTGTTATTTCTAAGTATTTAGTGGTGGTGTATTACATTCCAGTATATTGTGCACTTTTTCTGTACCTCTCTGATCAAACCACCTATATAAGTTTTATGTAGTCCTGCAAGGCAGAGAGTGGCCTGGCATAGATGCAACACATTCAATGTACTGTAGCCTGCTAGTTTTGCTATATAAAATGATCATTTAGAACCTCTAAAGCCATTTGAAACTAGCATTTTGCTCCCAACAATGGGAATTTCAAAACATGCTGCCAATCACACAACTATTAATTTAAAGAAAGATGCAATTTTTTTACCCTGTCAAAACCCAGCCAGATGCTGCACCATTCCACAAAATTATTTCCTAAAACCTGCAATTCTCTTAGCATCAGTAAAATTACTCTTTTTCATCCTGTTCTGCCCTTCAAGATCAGATTTTTAAAGTATATTTTAATCATTATATAATTGATGAGAGCAGTTGATCAACAAAACTGCTCTGTTAACAAAAAATGGAAGTCACGGCTAATTACTGGCATAATCAGAGTATTACTTGAATACTATAATTTTGACACAAGCTATGTTGATGAGCAATTGAGTGATGTGGCCCAAAGCCAACAGTTCCATTTGATAATTTTTGAACAATTGTTTTGAGTAGTTATTTAATTTCAGATACATGTTGGACCATGTAGCTGTTATTTTCTACCATAGTAGAATGTTCTCCAGAGCCCAGGTAGGGTTAATCTTGGTGCTAAAGTCAAAAGGAGAGGGAGAAGCTGAAAGTAATCCATGATGGTTGAGCAGTGCTTGTATGAATGAAGTCAACTAACCAAGGAAAGTAGCTTCCAAAATCAAAATCAAACTTGTGAACTGTTGCCAAGTCAACTGAAAATCATGTATTGTCTCCAAGTCAAATGAAGAGACATGTCTCAAAGATCTCAAATAGATTGGCCCAGATAATGTGACTCAGCATGGAGCATGTAAGTCAAGCAGAGGATAGAATAAAAGGAGGGCAATTCAAGGAATCACATGGATGGAAATATGAAGGGGATTTACTGGTATGTTCCTTGAAAAACAACCCTCTGGATTTGCCACTGGACATAAAATGTTGCTTTTCCACTTTTATCTCTTACAGGAGACAAATACCTTCTGTGTCCAATCGCACTTGGCCAAATAAAGCTTGTTCTGTTCTGTTCTGTTCTGTTCTGTTCTGTTCTGTTCTGTTCTATTCTATTCTGTTCTATTCTGCAGTAATGAATCAACTTCAAAAGTTTCAGTACATGCCAGGCCTCAAGGCCTCACGTAGGCTGAAAGCGTGTACCAGGAACAAAGAACATCAATCAGCAATACAACACCAGGGGCTACTAACTGGACTGCAGGCGTTGATTGGATACTTTGTACCTACTAAAACTGACCATATAACACTGTGATTTGATGCTACTATGTGTCCACTAATATTTCTACTCATGTAACATAATGATTGGATAGAGTTCACCGCTTGTGACGTATTACTGTGTGTTTTTAATAAAAGAGCTTCCCAAGCTCGTGATCGGGGCAGCTCACCCAAGATAGAACCAGCCTGGTGTCTTTCTTGATGCATTCGACCACCCAGTGAGAAGCCTTCCAAATGCGGAGCAAAGCCGCTCTATTCTATTCTATTCTATTCTATTCTATTCTATTCTATTCTATTCTATTCTATTCTATTCTATTCTATTCTATTCTATTCCATTCCATTCCATTCCATTCCATTCCATTCCATTCTATATTCTATTCTATTCTATTCTATTCTATTCTATTCTATTCTATTCTATTCTGCATTCTCTTCTCTTCTGCATCCCATCCCATCCTATCTCGTCTCATCCCATCCTATCCTATTCCATTCAATTTGATATGAGACCCAATTGGATGAATCTAAATATCTAACTAGTTGCTACTTCAACCTAGAAGCTGGAGGAAACACTGAGACTGACATTGTGATTTTTTTTTTCTTTTAATCATTTAGAGGCTGCCTAAATGATGAGAAAAATATTCTGGCACATTTCCATCTCCCATGAAATGGGAACTCAACAAAATTTAAGTCAGCTATGTAGAATCTACTTTCCACCCATGACTGAATCAAAACATGGTTTCAGGTCACAGAGAATAAATAAATTAACATGATTGAGTGGGTCCAGAGGTATTTCTCAAGCAGAGTACTTCACTCTTCTACTCACAATAGAATTCCCTATGTCTCCAGGGTCAAAATTTTGGACATGGACAATCTGGAATTGTGCCGGCTGCAGTCTGATCTAAGCATAGTTCACAAAATTGTATTCTATAACATCTTGCCTATCAATGCAATCAATCACAATAACATAGAGGCAAACAACCGATACAAATTCAAGGCAAACCACTCCAAACTCGATTGCACAAAATACAACTTCAGCCACTGAGTGGTCAATGCCTGGAACTCAGTACCTGACTCCATTGTTACAGCTTCAAACCCCAAACCTCTACCCTCAAACTGTCTACCATGGACCTCACCACATTCCTAAGAGGTCCTTAAAGGGGTGTGCATAAGCACACCAGCATGCCTACCATTCCTGTCTTACTGTCCCCATTTATCTGTATTTACTCCTTTTGTTCATGTTTATGTTCATACTTATACTTGCTATCTTGTACACGTTTGAGAAATAAATAAATAAATCAACACACACACACACACCGAGAGACCACTCTGAGCACAAAAGAATCAGTGGTAAATGAGGCTGACCTTTCTTCTCTCACCTGGTTTTGTCTTCCTTCAATTTCAGAAGCAAGATCGCCCTTCCTTGAAGACCATCATCAAGGGTTTTGTTCAAGGAGCTCTCTTGGCTGTAATTTGGCCAAAAACTACCTTGGAAAAGACCTTTATCATAGTAGCTCTTTTCTTCCTGAGTCTTCTTCTTGAAGATTTCCCCAATTATGTCCAGCACAAATATTTCAGTGCCAGGAGAAACCGTATTATCTCAAGGCCTTTTGGTCTTCTTCTAGAGGTAGTCCTGGAATTACAACCTCAATGGAGCCCAACATTTTCTATTGCTAAATGAAACAGTTGTTAAGTGAGTTTTGCTTAATTTTGAGACATTTTTGCCACAGTTGTTAAGTGAATCACTGCAGTTATTAAGTTAGTAACATGGTTGTTGAGTGAATCTGGGTTCCTCATTGATGTTGGTTGTCGGAAGATAATCACATAACCCATGGATGCTGCAATCATCAAAAGCATGAGTCAGTTGCCAAGCATCTGAATTTTGATCACGTGATCAATTTTGATGATGGGAGTGCTGCAACCATCATGCTGAAAAATGGTCATAAGTCACTTTTTTCACTACCATTGTAACTTTGAACGGTCACTAAATGAACTGTTGTAAGTTGAGCACTACCTGTAGCTGAGGTTTTTTTTAAGAGCTTTAATTCTTGGCTCTTCTTAAATAATATGTGTTTTAATGTGGTTACTCTCAAATCAGTTTCTGTATTGGCATTCCAGAAAATGCTGACCAATAACTCCAAGACAGACATCCTCTCCAAAGTTCTGTTTTATTTGGGTAGTAAACTGGCACATCTGGGAAATCCCAAATCTGAAATGCTCTGTCTTCTTTATCAGCAGGAGCAGAGGGGGAAAGGAAGTTTGCATTAATACTGCATTAAATATCCATTATAATGTGCCGTGCCGAACTTCTAGCAGCTTAAACATAATGTAAGCTATTTAAGATCTTTCATGTTCTTCTGCCACATTGCTCAGGCCTGTCATGCAGCACAGATTGCATAACAAGGTTATTTGTTGGAGGTGTGAAGTGTTCCCTTTTTAAGTACACCCTTTAAAAGGGAATAAAAAATTTCCCGGTGAAGTGAAAACACCATATCGTTAAGCCCAAAGGGTTGACTCAAGATTAAGTAGGGACACTGGGGAAAAAAAGTATCCAACCTAGAACAACCTCAATTTCCAAGCCCTTTAAAGTGGAAAATGTCTGAGCAGTCCCTGTTGCTCTCTGAGTTTGGTAGGTTTTTTGCAGAAATTTCATTACCCAAACTTGGTAACATCATCAGTGCTAGAAGGAAGTAGGGTTTATGGAGGAGGAGGAAGAGGAGGAGGAGGAGGACTATGAAATCCTTGGCGCTTTCTGAGCTCAGTTGATTTCTTGCAGACATCTCATTACCCAACTAGATAATATCATCAGTACTAGAAGGGAATGAGGTTTGCAGAAAGAAGGAGGGAGAGGAGAAGGGGGAAAAGGGAAGAGGAGGAGGACAAGGAGAAAGAGAGGGGGGGAAAGGAAAAGGAGGAGGGGAAAGGAGGAGGAGGAGGACTGTGGGGTCTTTTGTGCTCTCTGAGCTCCGTGGTTTTCTTGCAGACATTTCATTACCCAATTAGGTAACAACTTCAGTGCTAAAAAGGAGTGGAGTTTGCTCTCAGTTTGTATTCCAAGGCAGTGGCACCAGTGCCAGAGACCAATTCCATGGAGGGGGGTTCTTCCACGGACTGGGGGGGGTGTGGTTTTCACGCTCTGCCTGGATCCTGCACGTTCACAGATGGGGCTTCACTCCCTTGCAAAGCCCGGTTCTGGGTGAGCTGTGGACTTCTGCCAGTCCATGGCCCAGGGGTTGAGTCTCCCTGTTCTAAGACCTTGTCCTTCCAGTGGATGGAAAGCCAAAAGCCAAAAAGGAAAACCAAAAAGTGAACAAAAAGACCAAACTCCCCACCCTCACTTGCGATTCAACACTCAGATGAACAGAGATTAACACCAAGCTTAACATCAGACCAACAATCAAGAAATAAGCAATGCCTCAATCAAGGAACAAGCTAACGATAATCAGCCCAACCCAAAAATCTCCAAGATGATGCTCAGTAATACTGACAGGGCCACTAGAATAACAGGCAGGGAATAAATGAATGATCAAATGAATGAATGAACAGATGAATAAATGAATAAATGAATGAATGAATGAACAGATGAATGAATGTATCAACTCATAAAATATTTCTATGGTCATTTTAGAGTTGCCAACAGAAAGAGAGGGGGGAAAGGGGTTTGAAAGAGCAGTATTAACTCCCAATAAATCCTTTGAGGTGTTAGAAATTTGGCTCAAGACTTATGATTTAATTGGGGTAACTGCCGGAATCCTGACAGAATTAATGAATGAATCAACCAACCAACCAAGCAGGCCAGCCAGCCAACCAGTCAATAAATAAATCAGTAAATATAATCTCCCTCCTTTGTACCCATTGAATTCATGGGCAACTGCTAAGTAGATGAATATGTAGACTGTACACAACTTTGCACACAGTAAGGGAATGATCTATGGACAAGAGAGAAACCCAAAACAGCCCATCTTACTCTGTTGGAACCTCCTCATCCTCTTCAGGCTAAGTTTTCCTTCTTGGCATCCCTGCTCTCTTTCTTCCCATCGCCTGACCTGCTCTTCCCTCATCTTGTAGAAGAGGATGTGTTTCTGCTCTTCGTTCAGCTCCGCCAAAAGCTCAGGATCAATGTAGAGATCTAGCAAAATTTGCTGCAGCATGGCCAGGCTGGGAGACCAAGCTGTCAGAAGAGGTAGAGCTTTCCAAAAGCAAGAAGGGAAGGAAGGAGGCTCAGCTCAAAAGTTACTCGAGGTCCATCCAAGCCCACCAGATGAAGACCCGAAACTATTTTTCAGAACTGATGAAGGAAAAAAACAAAACAGAACGAAGGGGGGGTTGATACTTCTGATAAGCGATGTGGAGTTCCTCCCGGTCCGCTGGCATTCCTTTAGAAATCCCAAAAACGACTCTTTGAGTGCTTTCCCCATCAACAGATATGCCACAAGAAGGATGGAGCCAAGCCTATTGTATCAGCCCAAAAGACAGACAAGAAATGTGAGATGTTTGCTCTTGTTAGTTGCTGGAGGAGAAAATTCAGAATGTTTTTTAAAATCAGAATAGGGCACATAGTTCCTGCTCAGTGCGCAGAGTACAATAACAGGCATTGCTCTGAGTATACATTGCTGCTATTTTTTTCTCTTTTTTTTTCTTTTCAATTGGTGATGTCATGGGTAAAAGTAACAACTACACCAGCGGTATCCGTGTCATCTCAGGGAACCGATCTCCCCTTGGAAGTTAGGAACACCTGAATCCCTTCATCGCGGGAACCCATGCTACCACCTGCTCGATCCGGGGTCATGTTTAGTTACTGTCAACAACACACACACAAAACACAAGTCACGGTGATTCAGCATCCCCTAATTAAAAAAGATTTCTCATCTTGCAGGAAGGAATGGAGAGAGAGAGAGAGGGAGGGAGAGGAAAGAGGGAGGGAGGCCGCCTTTCCAAATTCATAGGGCAGGTAATTAACATTAATTTAGCTTTTGGCAGCTTCTAAGTGCGCCAAGCCTTTTTACCCATCAGTCTGTTTTCCATTGCAGGGGAAGAGAAAGAAACAAGATTGCTTTTTAAGCCAACTGTGACCTTTGGCTGCTTACTGGCATTCTCTCGGTCTTAATGCAATAATATTGATGGCCCTTTAGGATGTCTGTAGAAATAACTCAGATGCCACTGCTTATTGCCTGCAATGATCCCAAGAGGTCAAGCAGGGTAACGCACAAGTTCAGCTTCCCAAAGCCACAGGGAGTAGATAGCTTTCTAAAGGCCCCTCAGAATGGCATCAAATCAAAGAGAAATCCACAGGGGGAAATAGACCTACAAGGACTGACACCACCACCCCCCCGTTTCATAGTCTGCATTTGGACCCCAACTGAAGATGGCAATTGGAAATAGAATAAGATGAACCTCTAAATGCAATCTAAAGTTACATACAAGATTCTGAGATAAGGAAGGAACATGTTTCCCAAATTAACAATAACCAGAGATTTTAGAATAGGAGAGGGGAAGGGACCTTGGAGGTCTTCTAGTCCAACCCCCTGCCTAGCCAGGAAACCCTACACCACTTCAGACAAATGGTTGTCCAATCTCTTCTTAAAAATTTCCAGTGTTGGAGCATTCACAAATTCTGGAGGCAAGTTGTTCCATTGGTTAATTGTTCTAACTGTCAGGAAATTCCTCCTTAGTTCTAGGTTGCTTTTCTCCTTGATGAGTTTCCACCCATTGCTCCTTGTCCTGCCCTCAGGTGCTTTAGAGAATAGTTTGATTTCCTCTTCTTTGTGGCAGCCCCTCAGATATGGAATAGTGCTATCATGTCACCCTTAGTCCTCCTTTTCATTAAATTAGACATAACTAGTTCCTGTAACCGTTTTTCATATGCTTTAGCCTCCAGCCTCTTGATCCTCTTGGTTGCTCTTCTCAGCATTCTAGAGTGTCAACAAAATTTTACTTTTGCTTCTCATCCAAGAAGTTTCTTCAGCTCTGACAGGATGGTGGGGAATGGAAGGATTTATACTCCTTGCAGACAAGTATTCTCCCCCTCCCCCAGCCTGGGATCATCTACAAATCTGATGAGTCCTACTCCTATCCCCATATCTAAATCATTTATGAAGATATGGACGAGAACTGGGCCTAAGATGTTGGAAGTTGTTGCTGCTGCTGCTGCTGTTACTATTTCCGCTGTCTGACGGATTGTTCTGTCTGGATTTGATTCCCAGGGCTCTAGGCTAGTTAAATATATTGCAGTAACACAAGCATTGTTCCAAGAAATATAACGTTTTACAGTTAATGTATTGATATTCCTTCCATTCTTGTTACATCCAAGCAGTTTTCAGAACTTTTGGTTTGGCACCAAGCAGATGAGGAGAGTCATTGTCATCATCTCTTCCTCTTCTAGAATCATTTAAGAAAAAAGCAGAGGAGGTTTGATGGCAAACAAATATTTCCTGCTCTGAACTGTTATCTCCTTAATATGGTTGGTTTGTCTTATGCAGGTCTTCCAAGAACATACCTAAGCCTACAGTGCCCTCTAATGGACACTCAATTATGTTTTTTAGAAGGGAAGGAAGGAAGGGAGGGAGGGAGATTGAGGGAAGAAGAGAAGGAAGGAAGGAAGGAAGGAAGGAAGGAAGGAAGGAAGGAAGGAAGGAAGGAAGGAAGGAAGGAAGGAAGGAAGGAAGGAAAGAAAAGTTAGGGTAATGAGAGATACAATCTAAAAATAAGGAGAGATTTTCTGACAGTGAGAGCCATCAACCTATGGAACAAAATTTGCCTTCAGAAGTTGTGGGAGCTTCATCACTGGAAGCTTTCAAAAAGAGATTGGATCAGTGCTGCTATTCGACTGGTTCTGCCCAGTTCTGAAGAGCTGGTAGGAGCGATGAGCAGTGGAGACCAAACCGGTTCTCTTGCTGCTCTACTGTTGGGTCCACCTGCCCACCTGGGCTCCCATACTCACCTTTACCTGCTGAATTTGAAGCATAACTGCTTTGCGTGGCACAAAATAGTGCCGCGTGGCAGCTGCTGAAGTGACCAGGATCGTGCAGGCAAATGTCTCTGAGCCTGCACAAAGTGCGTATTTGGCACACATGTGCACGCAAAGTATGTGCATGCATGCAAAGTGCACCCACCAGGCCACGTCCACCGAACCAGTGGCAACAATTTTTGAATCCCACCACTGGATTGGATGGTGTAGGGTCTCCTGCTTGAGCAGACAGTTGGACTAGATGACCTACAAGGTCCCTTCCAACTTTGTTATTCTATTCTAAATATATAAATGATTTAACTTGTTTTCCTGCACTTCACAAAGACTAGACTCAGAATACTGTATCCAGTCCTGGTCACCATGATATAAAAAGATGTTGAGGCTCTAGAAAGAGTGCAGAGAAGAGCCACAAAGAGGATTGGGGGACTGGAGGCTAAAACATATGATGAACGATTGCAGGAACTGGGCCTGGCTAGTCTAAGGAAGAGAAGGACCAGGGGAGACAGGATAACAGTCTTCCAATATCTGAGGGGCTGCCACAGAGAGGAGGAAGGGGTCAAGCTATTCTCTAAAGCAACTGAGGGCAGGACAAGAAGCTTAATAACCATGTCCCCCCCCCCAAAAAAAGGTCATAAAATCAAGTACCACTCATTTAATAGCTGCCTTGCTTAGCCATGGAAACTTTTGTCCAAATTATGTTTGTAAGTTGAGGACTTCATAGATATTTGTCTTAATGCCAGGTTTCTGTGCTGAAAAAGAAGAGGTATATCAGTATACTGCTTTTTCAGGATTAATCCTTTTTATGTTATTAAATCTGTAGAACAAGAAGGAGACAATTGCTATACTTAAGCAGAAATGGTGAATGTTTCCTGCCAGGATTGTGGTATTATTATCATCACAAGGGCAGCCCATGTAAACTCAGTAGCTTTGGGAACAACCGTGTAATTCCAAAATCTACAGTGCAAAAGCCAAAAAGAGTCTAACTAACACCCTTTCCTATTGCAAAAGACACTCCTCCTATATGCATGGCTTATTCTTGTTTTCCCTGTGTACATAGGAAAGTCTTAGTTGAATCTCTGAGTCTCTACTCAGATCGAGGAAGATTCTGCTATGAATGGCTAGAGAACAATAGAAAATTGATGTTAGCAGTGCTGAGACAGGTGGACCATCACTCTGATTCAGGATAAGGCCATTTCTCTTGTTTCCATTCTACAGCATTCTTCCTGAACCAATCAAGTGCCATCCCAACACAACACAACTCATCCCATCCCATCCCAACCCAATCCAACCCAACCTAACCTAACCTAACCTAACCCAACCCAACCCATCCCATCCCATCCCATCCCATCCCAACCCAACCCAACCCAACTGTCCTATCCCAACTAAATTCAACCCATCCCAACTGAATCCATCTCAACACACCTCAACCAAATAGCAAAGGAAGAGTTTGCTGGAGGCTATGTTCCCCCAGGTCCACTAAGGTCTTGTGAGAAGATTTTAAAAGGAAACTAATCTACACAGAGACATGGTCAGGTGCAAAAGATCAAGACTGTATGTTAAGTTGCAGTTCAAAGATTTAAGCCTTTGCAAAGAATCTAGTAAATTAAAGTTCAGCACCAAACTGGTGCCAGATAAGGGTCAACAGAATTTAAGGTTTGGACTTGGACCATTTGTGGAAACATAATGACTCTCAGCTAATGATGTGCTTAACCCAGCTCTGCCTGCTCTTCTACTAACACAGAGACACACACAACCTGTCATGTAGAGTTCTGGAGAAAGTAATTAAATAGGCATTAGGATTAAATTCTACTTTCTATGCACCCAGATCAAGTCTTACCTGGTTTTTCCCTCAAGTTTATTCTTTCTTTGAGACCAAATTGCCATCTAGTATTGCGTCACCCATTTTTGTTTTGTTCATTCTTTCTCTTGCAAACCCTTTTCTTGAAACCTGACACCCATTCATGTTTGATTTGGTGTTGGGTGGATTTTAATAAACATTAAATGGCATTGTAGGAGATAGACTCATTGCCAATTCATATCTTTGAATTTGGGACTGAATGTTGCCTCCTTATTGATAAATCCAAGACTTCTGCAGATTTCCCACCAGGTACAAGTTACTTAACAAACATCTTGCTTAGCAACATAAATTTTGGGCTTCATTATGGTGCTAAATTGAGGACTACCTGTATTGGACTTACTATGAGAGGGGGCAGGAAGGGAGAGGGAAGGAGGGAGGGAGGGAGGCGGGGGGAGACATGTGCTGTATTTATAAATTAAAATAATTTCCCATGTTATGACTTTTCACCCTGAACATAATTTTCCTCCATCCTCTTTCTGAAGTTCGATACAATATTTAGAAGTTTCTGCTTTAAAAAAATAATTAGTAAATTCTTCTTTATCTACATCCAGGAATGCCTGACAGTATTTCATCAGTAAACTCCCCTCCCCCCAAATCCCTGAATTCAAGACTATACATTTTAAAAGAGATACATGGATAATTGATCAATTTTATTCCCCCTGCTATTCTTTTGGATTTTATTTTATTTTAAAAGAAAATAATTATTATTTGGAGGATAAAATCACCCTGAAACACTCAACAGTGGGAGGAGCAGCCTATAAACTTAATAAATACATCCCTTAAATACACACATTCCGCTAAATATATATTTTTAAAGGCCACCATATTCACACATCTCTTCTCCAATCTCAGTCTACTTTCTTCCAACATTTCAGGGAAAACTCAACTTAGAATGAGCTTACACTTGCAAGAAATGTTTAAAAATTTTTTAAAGATATTAAAATATAAAAATATTATAGGGTCACCTAGATTCAGAGAACAGGAGGAAAAAAAAGCTAAATTTTAAGACCCACATTCAACCTTCCAGGCTGATGCTTGGCAATAACGATAAAATGGAAGCAACCCAAGCAAGGGAAACAGCAAGGGCATAAAAGCAAACAAAACCAAGTTCAAATTATTGGACAAATATAAGAATCTTGACCTAGCCCTGAAGAAATTATAGCATCTGTTGTGTATACAATAATTCAATAAAGGTCTGAGCTTAAGGTAAAGTGCAGGGTTCTGGCCCTGCACTTCTGATTGGCCATCAGGCAGAGCGACCAGGATTGGTCAACTCTAACGGACCTGACTGGCCATTAAACAAGAGTTCTTATTGGTTAAGAGAGCTAGCGTTTCTAGTTCATTATTGGTTGAATCATACAATACATGCCTATATAAGGCAGAGTTAACCGTTGTTATTTAACTGCTAGTCACGATGTAATAAAGAGCTGAAGTTACTGTTAATAACTGTCTCCAATTATTGCAACCCATGCCAAGTACTTAACACTGGCGACGAGGGTGGAATGTGGAGATGTCTGAACCGAAGAACCGAGAAACGAATAACGAGCACGTGAAAGACAACGCCAACAACAGAAACCATGTCCGGCGGCATCGTACCACCCGCTCCGTTCGACCCAAGTCAGGAGGATTGGGAATCCTACATGGATCATTTCCAAATGTTTTTAGAGATGAACAACCTGAAGGACACAACACCGGCAAAGAAAAGAGCGTTATTCTTAATGCATTGCGGTCCTGCCATCTTCAAGATGGCCAAGGCACTCGCTAAGCCACAAGAAGTGAAGGCCATGAGCTGGGACGACCTCGAACCCATCCTGAAAGACCACTATGCGCCGACCGTGCCTACCCCCATGAGACGCCATGAGTTTTACCAAAGAAACCAACGAAAGGGAGAAAGTGTGGCCGATTTCGTGGCAGATCTCCGAAATTTGGGTGGCCTCTGCGGTTTCGCCGACTTGGAAGAGGCACTGAGAGATTGAATAGTTCTGGGACTGGATGGACTAGGTCTGCAAAGCAAGTTGATGGCAAAGGGCAACATTAGCCTTGCTGACGCCATTGCCGATGCTGTCGCAGTGGAGGCAACCAAGAAGTCGGCTTCACAACTCCACCGAACCCATGATACGGCAACTCAACCGACCAGAGAAATTTCACCCAATGCAGAACGGTGGCATTCAACGACACATCACGAGGAGCTCTCTTCGTCGTCAGACAGTGACGAAGAAGAGGTCCACCGATTGCGGTCCGATCGGGACCATCGTCCAAAGTCCTTACGCCCTTGCGCTGGCTGTGGAGCCAACCATGCCAGAGCCGAATGCAAATTCCGCGATGCGCTCTGCCACGAGTGTGGAAAACGAGGCCACATCGGGCGGGTTTGCCGTAGTCTACTAGGTCCAATGCAGGCCTCTAAGGGGGCTAACTATCGTAATTCGGCAGGAAGCCGTCCTGCTAGGCGAACGCCAGTAAACCACTCCTACAGAAACCGAGCCGTACAGAGAGAAGAGGCTCACCATACTATCACTATCGGTCACGCCTCCGCTATGGATGCTAAGAAGATCCGAGTCACCGTAGCCATCGAAGTTGCCACATGGAAGTTGACTCGGGATCATCTCTCTCGATGGTGTCGTGGAAGACACTCAAGCAACTTATTCCCACAATCCAACGCCAAGACCTCAAATTCCAACGCCTCGTCCTCAAGGACTACCAAGGGAATCGAATCCCTGGCGTCGGGTCCAGCCGAGTCCAAGTCTCCTTCAAAAAACATACTGCGTACTTACCTCTAACGGTCGTCGATAAGGACCGGCCTAGCCTACTAGGCCTCCAATGGTTCGCGCCACTTGGCATTGAAGTGGCCGGCGGAAACCGGATTGGCGATTGTGACTGGGAGGAGGATCTCATTTCTAAGTTCAATGACGTCTTTGAGGACAGCTTAGGCAAGTATAAGGGGACCCCAATCTCATTCAGTTTAGACCCCAAGATAGCACCCATTCGTTTAAAGCCCCGTCAAGTTCCATTCGCATTAAAAGTGAAAATCGATGAACAACTCGACAAATTGATTGCTCAAGGTGCACTAAAACCAATTGATCACTCGCCATGGGAAACTCCTATTGTAANGTGTTAGCGTAGCCCCTGGGATATTTCAGAGCCTCATGGAGAGGTTATTACAGGGAATCAAGGGCGTGGTCCCTTATTTCGATTATGTGCTGATAGCGGCTCCTACAAAAAGAATTCTGCAGCACCGTCTAACATGTGTCCTTAAAAAATTGCAAGAGGTTGGACTCAGGGTAAAGAAAAATAAGTGTAAATT
>BHEV01009012.1:16775-46013 GCA_004319985.1 Emydocephalus ijimae | reverse complement strand
AGTCTGTTTGGATTGTTTGGTGATTTTGGAACCTTTGGAAATTACTTCTGATTAAATCATCTGGGTGGCTGTTTGGGAAAAACTTTGCTCTACACAATGGCATCATCTATGGATGAATTGAAACTTATATATCAAAAATATGAAAGAGAAAAACAAGGAGGGGAAGATGGTCTTGACACTATTTTTCAATACTTAGAAATGGCGGTTTATATTTATGCGAAGCAGAATGAGGACGATGGGGACGAAGAAGAAGAAGGAGCCATCTTTGTTGAACAAATGACTTTGACTGGAGAAGGGAAAAAGCAAGAGAAAAAGGAAAAAAGGTCTTTGAGATCTGGAAAAACAGCCCCAAAAGAGAAGAATAAGGTGAAAAGGGGACATTGTGTTAAGAAACAACAGAAAGGGGGAAAGCAGAACAAAAGGCAAGTGGAGAGACAAGGGGTTAAAGAGGACAAGGAGAAGAAGAAGCAAGGGAGAAAGGAAGGGATGAGAAGTCTTAATGGTGGGGAGCAAGATGTTAAGAAGCAAAAGTTTTTTAGAGCTAATGGATAAATTTTATTGTTAAAGGGATTCTAGAAAGGTACACAAGACTGCATTCTTATACTTGTATTTAGAAGTAATCATAGAAAATTAGAAATAATAAGTAACTTAAAATGTGATAAAATATTTAACATAAATTAGTGAAATTTTTGGTTAAGAAAAGGGAGTACTGTAATGAAACATGATTTAAGATTGTGATGGGGGGGGTAAGAACCTTTGGAAAGCATAAGTGTTCCCACAAAGGTATGATATCTCATTGAAATGGATAAAATGTTCAAGATAAAAATGATTGTTAATATTAATGATTAGCAAAATCTTCGTGAAATGAGATTTGAAGTAGAAGAAGGAGGAACATTTTAATGAAATATAGCTATAATATGTGATGTGGGGGGGGGAATAATTATGGAAAATAGGGCTTTAATTGAAAAGCAATGAGTTAAATGTTTAATATATGAATGAATATCAATACTAATGAATAGATTTGTATTATTTTTGATAATATAGTATAATTTTAAAATGTACCAGATGGAATCCCAATGTATGTTATGTGTTTTATATTAAGTATTATAAATAGAGGAGAAAGAGATAAAGGCATCATACTCCATATAGTGTACAGGAGAAATACTTCTTTTTTTTAAAGAAGAAAAATAAATGGTTGGCTGGAATAGAACAGACAAAGAATAATAAATATTATGATATGAATTGAGAGGAGATAAATAAAATAAAATTGAGAAAATTTAAAGGAGAGAAGAAGTTATATAGAAAATTGAAAATGTTAATAAGATATGAAATGGTATGTAAAATGAATATGAATTTGAATTTGTGTCTGTATCAAGAGTTTTAACCAGGGACTAAGCAACTTTCAGAAAAGAGATTTTTTATGCTTTTATGTTTTGTGTTTATGCTTATTTATGTATTGTTTGTTTTGAAAATAAAACTTGTTAAAAAAAAAATCTGCAACTTTCCCAAAAAGAAAAAGCAAACAGTTTGGTCTTGTCCTTTCTAGAGCACTGATATGTAGTAAGAATATTATCAACTATATCCCCAAGAAAATAGCTTATTCCATACAGTTTTCAAAAGAAAAAAGTTGCTCTCCCTGCTTGATTTTTTTTTTAATGATGGAATACAACCCAGGAAGTATTGTGCTGAAAGAAATGGATGGTGATGAAAGATAGACTTTTATAATGCTACATAATATAAAGTTATATAATGGAAGTACAGGCCAGGGAGGAAGGGCAAAATGGCAGCTAGTTGCTGCCACAACACTATAATTACTGGGTCTCAACTGATTGTCATTTCTGTTGTGAATGCATAGAATTTAATAAAGTTATTTGGAGCTTGGAGTCAAGTGCAGGGTTCTGGCCCTGCACTTCTGATTGGCTGTCAAATGGCAGGATCGGATTGGCCCGTTCAGGGGAATCTGATTGGCCATTGACAGAGCTTTCGTATTGGCTCAATGGAGCAAGTGCTCCTGAGTTCTTATTGGTTAAATAGTTATTGGGTTACCGATATAAGAGGGTCGTAGCTGCCCTGTTTTTCTGAGCTGTCACTATGTAAATAAAAGAGTTGAAGTTCACCGTTAACTGGCTCGTCTCCATTCATTATCGCCCATGCCTCAGACTTGACAATTTGATGTTCCTTGTCAAATCCACAAATGTACACTACATTCTCTGCTTTCTTTCCTTGTCCTGATTGCTGCATTTCGGGAAAAGTCTTGGGCAGAAATTTTAATAAGATCTGATATGATTGTATTCACAGTGGATTTCACTTTGTTTTTCCACAGCCAATATTTCATATCCTGATGGCATTCAAAGGCTCTGGAAAATCTGACCCTGAACATTTAAGAAAGGAGAATGTAGCTGGGTAAGGTCATCTTACTGATGACAACTCAGCCCAGATGATCCTTTATCCATTAATGTTACCAGGGAAAACAAGACAGAACACTTTGGAAGAGACTAGAGAAGTCTTGCAATGTCATGTTCTAGATTAGAACACCTGGAGAGATAGGAAGAGAACACAAGGTCTTTCAAGATGCTGAGAGATTGAAGAATATTAATGAATTAATTCCAACATAAATCATCCTTCAGAAAGATCAATGCATTCTGTATTTTCTGTCCTTGTTATAAACCAGAGGTCTCTAGACTTGACAACTTTAAGACTTGTGGACTTCAACTCCCAAAATTCTCCAGCCAGCTATGGAATTGAAGTTGAAATTCTGGGAGTTGACATCCACAAGTCTTAAAGTTGCCAAGTTTGGAGACCTCTGTTCTAAACATAGAGAGAGAGAGAGAAAAAAGAAAAGATCCAAGCAATCTATTTTATCTAAGATGGCTGATCTTAGTTTTTCTGAAATGGTATAGAATTTCCTGCTTGCGCAGGGGGTAAAACTAGAAGACCTCCAGGGCCCCTTCCAACTCTGTTGTTTTTTATTTGTTTTTATTCATTTGATTTGTCAATCGCTTACAAGATAATAGGTATAGGTATAAACATAGTTATGAATACATGAAATAGATACATATAAGAAAAATAAAAAGAAACAATAGGACAGGGACGGTAGGCACATTGGTGCGCTTTTCCCATCCATGTACAGACCTCTTAGGAAAGGGGTGAGGTCAATAGTAGACAGTTAAAGTTTTTGGGGTTTGGGGAAGAAACCACAGTCAGGTGGAGTATTCCAGACATTGACCACTCTGTTGCTGAAGTTGTATTTCCTGCAATCAAGTTTGGTGACATTAACCTTGAGTTTGTATCTATTGTGTGCTCTTGTGTTGTTATGGTTGAAGCTGAAGTATTCACTGACAGGTAGGACATTGCAATATATAATTTTATACACTATACTTAGATCAGACCAAAGGCGGCATAGTTCTAAGTTTTCTAGGTCTAGAATTTCGAGTCTGGTGGCATAAGGTATTCTACAACAAGTAGAGGAGTAGAGAACTCTTCTTGTGAAATATTTCTGGACTTTCTCAACTGTGCTAATGTCAGATACGTAATGTGGGTTCCAGACTGACGAGCTGTATTCAAGTATAGGTCTAGCAAATGTTTTGTATGCTCTAGTTAGTAGTGTGATATTACCAGAGAAGAAGCTATGTAGGATTAGATTAACAACTCTTAATGCCTTTTTGGCTATGTAATTACAGCAGGCTCTAGCACTTAGATCATTAGAGATGAGTATTCCAAGATCCTTTACAGAGCTTTGATCATCAACAAGGTCTTGACTATTCAGCTTGTATTTTATTTTCTGATTTTTTTGCCAATATGTAAGACAGAGCATTTATTTGTTGAGATTTGAAGTTGCCATTTGATTGACCATTCTGATACATAGTCAAAGTCTTTTTGGTGGGTAGTAGTATTGTCTGTGGTGTTGAATAGCTTTACATCATCAGCGAAGAGAATGCAGTTGCTCTTAATATGATCACAGAGGTCATTTATGCAGAGTATGAAGAGAGTTGGTCCTAAAACACTGCCTTGGGGGACACCACTGTTGACAGGTACAGAATTTGATAGGACGCTCCCAATTTTGACCATTTGTTGTCTGTTTAACAGGAATGCTTCTATCCAATTATGAAGTTGTCCAGAGATACCATAAGATTTTAGTTTTAGGAGTAGTTTGTCGTGTACCACTGAATCAAAGGCTTTACAGAAGTCTATGTAGATTGCGTCTACTGCTTTGCCCTGATCGAGTTGTGTGGTCCATATGTTTTTGCAATCCATGACTTTACAGGTGATGCAATATAAAGAGATTGGTCTGTAATTTTCAACTCGGCTGGGGTCTCCCTTTTTGAAGATGGGGATGACCATAGCTTGTGACCATAGGTTTGACAAGGAGCTGGTCCTGAAAGATTTTTCAAAGATTATGCTTAGAGGTTCGGCTATGGCAGTGGATAGCTTTTTTAAGAAGCAGGCACATGTTCCAACTGGTCCAATAGATAGAGATGGTTTCAGATTGTGCAGTGCTTTTTCAACATTGTCTTCTGTAATATTGATATGTATTAAATCATTGCAGTTGTCTGTGGTTCAACTGGGAAATACTGGGCATGATCCATTGCTGTTTACATATACTGAGCCAAAGAATGTGTTAGAGAGGTTTGCTTTAATGGTGTCATCATTACAGTCTTTACCATTAGGTCCTTTCAGGGATGGGATGGACCTTGTGTCTTTTAGTTTGTTGTTTACAAAATTGTAGAAAGTGTGGGTGCAATTGGTATATAAAAGGTTTTCCTCTTGTTTAATGTGATAATTGGTGCATTCAGTCTTTATCTGGTGGCATAAATTTTTGTATCAGCTTTTGAAGTTGGCAACGTGATCAGATTTGTTTTTCCACCAAAGTGATTTCTTTTTGGATTGAAGCTTCCTTATTGTTATCGGTAATTAGTTTTTTCTGGTTTTTGGAGTTGTTATTGGTACATATAGTTTGACGATTCTTTTGACTTCAAGTAAAAATATGTTGTAATGGTCTTCAACAATATTGCATCCAGTGAATAGAAATTGCCAATCAAAGGATGAGAGATTGTTGTCTGTAAGATCATAGTTGCCTTTTTTGAAGTTATAATTGGGGATCACATCGTTATGAAGATTTTTGTGTGGTAGTATGTTGAGACGAAAGTCAATCATGTGGTCAGTGTTGGAAAAGGGTTCTTTAATTTGTATTCCATAAATTGAATTCAAACTATTGTAGAAGATGGGATCGGGGCAGTTGTTAAGTCTAGTATTGTTGGTTACTAGTTGTTCCAGTCCCAGATTTGTTACAGCATTGTAGAAGGTTGCATGTATGGGTTCAGTTTTACATTCGTTCAGGGTCCAGTTAATATGAGGTAAATTGAAGTCACCAACAAATATAAAAGCCTGTGGGCAGGATGTTGCCATGTTAGTAGTGAATTTAGCTTGTTTACATGTTCGATGTCATAATCAGGGGCTCTGTAACATAGTAAGAATGGAAATGTGATATTTAAGGACAGTTCACAGATGATGGTCTCAGGAAGAGCAAGCTCCTGGGTAATTTGGATGTCTTTTAGATGTAAGGACTTTTTATAGAAGATAGCAACACCACCTCTATGGATTTCATGATCTGATTGGTAAACATGATAGTCTCTTATTATAGTAATGGAGTCAGGGAGAGATGTGTTGAGCCATGTTTCACAGACAAATATGATGTTGAATTTAGTCGTATTTAGTAAGAGGAGAAATTCAGATATTTTATTCACAAGTCTTCTTGCATTGAGTAGCTTGCATTTAAGGTCAGTTGCAGTTTGAATTGAGGTAGTTAGGGTGTGTGTGCCTAGTCTTGGGTGATGGTGGATTGGTTTAAGTAGGGTTGGATGCTGAGTTGTGGGTAGTGTGACTTACTTTTGATACAGTCAGCACGGTAGTCAATGTATAGATCCTTCTCTCCATTGTCTAGACATTTTTTGAGTTTTGTACAGAGTTCATGGGAGCGGGCACATTGCTGTATGGTTAGGTCAGGGCGAGAACGGAGGTTCTTATGGTTGGTGTTGCTTTTGGTGAGTGAATTTATAGAATAAATGAATTTACATTTGCTTGATTCATTTTTGCAAATGACCCTGAAGAAGCATGGGGCCACCGAGCCATCTTTTTTTTTAATTCTGAGCCAATGCGGGAAATGTCAAGTATTTCATTAGGGGAGATGGTTGATGCCTGATGATGTTGCGGACAATTGTAATGTCATAATTGTCATTGATGTCCTCTAGACCAAGATGGTGTTTGGACACTTACGTTCATGCTTGACAGATTCTCTGACGAGGATTGGGATATCATTATTTGTCAGATTTAAGGTTTTTTTGTGGATTGGATTGTGGTTGTTGGGTAGAGATGTGGTTTGTAGGTATTGGATGTTCAGGTTTTTGTGTTGTGTCTTTTTTTTTTCAAGGTTAGTTAATCTTTATTTTAACGTGTCCAGGGATGCTACTATGGTGTTAAGGGATATTATTCGTGTTTCTATGGTCCCAACTCTTTCAAACAGGGCAATGTATTTGTCCATTTTGGGTCTGCATGATTGGCAGAAATATTGAAATGCATGGTTGGGTGATTCTAGGAATTGAAACATTTGCTTGAGTAATCCTAAGCAGCCATGGTGAGTGAAGTTGTCACAAAGAGAACATTTGGTGGAATGTTCATTATCCTTTCGAGTTTCATAGCATATAAGGCATGTGCAGGAATCTTGTGGTTCATTGGTGGGGATTTTTTTCTCTTTAGGTTGTGGTTTGACATTTGATATTTTTCCTGGCATGGTAGGTTTGTTGAGATAGTATGTTATTAAATTGCTGAATGAAACAATTTTGGGTAATCAATATAGCTAATATCACACCAATTAATCAATTTCAATAATCTCTCTAATCAAATATTTTGCTAAGGAACAATCAGCTTAATCAGTTAATTACACTTATCGCTAATCACACTGTTCAAGTAAATTCACTAAATCACTAATTTTACTAATCAATTAAATTACATGAATCCTGATCTTTTACGCTAATCAGTAATCACACTATTTGCACTAAACTAATCACACTAATCAATTAAAACAAATCAATTAAACTATTGATAAATTAATTATTTTATAGAAATTGATTAACTAATCATTGATATAGGCAATGAGGTAAAAAAGTTTTGAGGTAATGAAGTAATCAGTGTTTAAGTATTAAAGTAATGAGAGTCAGCAGCAAGTAAAGGGTTAATTGCTGCTGATATCTGATCCACAGAGTGAGAAGGACTCTGAGATTCCTGATTATTCTGTTACGCTGCCTTGCAAGATCAGAGAAATCAGACAGTTTGCCCCAAAACTCCCAAGAAGAAACCCGAAAACTTTCTGCATGCAAAGATTTTAAAAATTTTCTGCACCAGGACTTACTACTAAATTTTATAGATAAAGATCTGGTTTCTAGGACAAATGTAAAATGCTACAAAATGCAGATCCACATTATGTATTTTAAATACAAGGTGTTTTTGTATTATGTTGATGACTGAATGATGAACAAGGAAAAAAAATCTAAATAGAAGTGAAATCCTGCTGAATTCAGGTGATTGTCTTGGCAGTTACCTGAATTAAACAGGATTTATATGTAGACATATACACATACACACAATCTTGACTCCAACTTCAAAGGAGCCAAGGGTAAATAAGGACACATTCTAAGGAGAGTTGTAATAATTTACAATCTCAAAAGGCAACACTGAGAACAAAGCTTCTCTTGAGAATTACTCCCCATCCTCTATTAGCACATTGATGCTTGAATAGATTAGTAACTGTATTCAGATAAATTATGTTCATGAATAAGAATGCAATTGTTGAGTTTTCTAATGATCCTGTCTGCTAGTCTTAGTGAGAGACTGTTTTGATTTCCCATTGAACTCTGATTTACCTTGCAAATTCTTCCTTTTTTTTTTTTTTGAAAAAGAATGGAGAATATTGGATAGCAAGAAATTATAAAGATGTGCAATCATTATATTTCTTTTGAACTGTTTGCATTTTTTATTGAACTAGATAAATGTAAGGAATCCTTCCAACTGAAGAGTTCACTTGCCCTATACATAGCCTGATGAAACCTACACTCCAAAAAGTGAGTAGCGTCAGAAAAAACTAAATTGCCTTGGAACATATTAATTGGCATAACAAGAATTATCCAATGATATGCAGATAATAGGTCACTCTCTGTATATTTATTATTTCCCCATCATGTTTAAATAAATGAAAGGTCATCTTCTATGAACTGTTACATAGGCCAATTTCCCGCTGATGTCAATCAAGGTCAGCTTTATTTTGTTTTAAGCTGATAGGCATTTTTGAAATTGTGAGAACATGGCCTTTTACAATAAGGTTGGTGTGGTAGTAATGCCAGTAATACAATATCAACACAACAGAAGGAAGGCAGACCGATAACCTAAGGCACGTTGCCACCCACTCAGTGCCACATAATATGTTTTGTCTTTGGCAAGTGGCTAGTTTCCAAGCATTGGATTGCAGCTAGCCATCCTTTTCATTTTATAAAAAAATCCCTGGGGGCATTGTAAGGTACAGAAAAGTTCTTATCCCAAGAGATGGTGCTTCAATTTTTATTTTAGAATTAAAACATTTAAAAAAAAAATACTGATGGAGGTACACCAAGAAAACAGTTTGCAAATATAAGTTGCTTCCACAGAGCAAATTCTTTCTGGTTTAAGTATTCTGAACAATTTGTCCATATAATCTGTTAAGTTCTGAGCGTGGGCGCGAAGAATGGAGACGAGCCGGTGAAACAGTGAACTTCAAGCTCTTGATAACTTTATTAACACATTTATTCATTCACAACACCCCTTCCCCCCGGGTTCCGTTTACGGGGTGCGGTTATGTAATCCTTGAGGTAGGCCGGTTGTTTTGTTAGTCTATTTGACTTTTGTATTGCACCCGGTATTTGGCTGCAATCTTGTTGAGGTAGGACGTTGTCTGGCGAAAGGGATGCCTCTAACTTTGAGTTCGAATTCTCATTGTCACCAACATCTTCGGTATCACCATGAGGCGAGCTCACTCCCATCCCCGATTCTTCTTCACGTGTTTCTGTTTTGCCATTGTTTCTATCATTAAAACTTTCTGCTATTTCAAGTTCATCTTCCTCCGTATCTCCTCCCCCCTCAGTTTGGACATCAGGGGATTCGGAGATTGCTGACTGCAGCCTTGATCGTAGCTGATCAATATGGCGCTTCCATAGTCTATTATCGTGACATTCCACGAGGTACGATCTGGGGCCGGTTACTCGGACCACAGTCGCCTCAACCCACAACGGATCGCCCGACAAGTTCTTAGCGAATACTAAGTCACCTACCTGGAAGGTACGGCATCGCCCGCTGGATCCGTGTGGTTTCTCAGGTTCGTACGATGGGTGTAGTCGGTCGAGGTGGGAGCGGAGCTTCCGCCCCATTAGCAATTCGGCGGGAGTTTTGTTGGTGTGCGGAGTGATATGCTGCAAAAGGAGTATCCGGTTTATTTTTTCTTCGATATTGTCATAGTCCATTTTGTGTAGTGTTTTCTTGATGAATTGTACCATGCGCTCGGCCCTTCCGTTGGCCGCAGGATGTGCCGGCGAAGTCAGCGCATGGCGAATACCGCGGTCCGCCAGGTACTGTTCAAAGGACGACGCGGTAAATTGGGGTCCGTTATCGGATACCAGAACGTATGGTAATCCATGTGTTGTAAATACTCTGTCTAGTTTCTTGATGATCGCTTCGGTTGTTGTATTCCTCATTTCATAGATTTCGAGCCAGTTCGAGTAGGCATCTACTATTAACAAGAATGTGTGGCCTTTGGTAGGTCCTGCAAAGTCCAGATGAATACGGGACCAGGGTCCCCTCGGTGTTTCCCATTCGGTTGGGATTGCTTTCGGTGGGGCATTGCTTACTTCCTGGCATTTGTGACAAGCTTTGACACATGTCTCGATCTGCTTGTCGATGCCCGGCCACCACGCGTAGCTACGTGCGAGGGCTTTCATGCGCACGATGCCGGGGTGGCCATCGTGCAAGGTTCTCGTTGTAGCCGCTCTGGGACAACGACTCTATCTCCCCAGATAATGCAGCCCTTCTGGGAGAACAATTCCGTTTGTCGACTCTTGAATGGGGCGTAGTCATCAGGTATCTGGTCCAATGGCCATCCGCGCTCAACCCAACTGAGGACTTGTGCTAATGTGGGGTCGTGTTTCGTTTCCATCGCAATATCTCGGGCTGTTAATGGCGGTGTTCGAAGTGTCTCGATCTGCAACGTTGTCACTGTTGGAGTGGGGTCATCAATGGTCTCCGGGAGTGATGCTTGGCTCAATGCGTCGGTGTGGGGAATGGCCTTCCCCGGGCGGTGTTGCAACTTGTAATTATAGGCAGCCAAGAATTCTGACCAGTCATTCTGGGGGATAATATGTATGGGGTTGGCTTATCTCCCACTATTATTCCCAGCAAAGGTTTGTGGTCAGTCACTATAGTAAAGGCGCGGCCGTACACATACTCATGAAATCTCTTGACAGCAGATACAATAGCAAGGGCTTCTTTATCAATCTGACTGTAATTGCGTTCTGCTTTTGAAAGAGTCTTTGAGAAATATGCAACAGGGGCTTCGCTACCGTTTGGCAAAACGTGGCTCAAAATGGCGCCCACTCCGAAAGGTGATGCATCACACGTGATCGTTAAAGGCAAAGTCTCATTGTACTGCATCAGTACAGCATCAGAAGTCAATATTTTTTTTACATTTCGGAACGCCTGTTCTTCTCTTTGTCCCCATACTCAGATTGCTTTTTTGTCCAATAATCGATGTAGGGGTTCGGCTACGGTTGCTTTATGAGGCAGGAAAACGTTATAAAAATTGATAAGTCCCAGAAACGCCTGGAGGTCGGCCTTATTTTGGGGTTTTGGGGCGTTCTTGATTGCCCTTAGTTTGCTATCGGTGGGGTGAATGCCATGACTATCAATCAAATATCCTAAAAATTCGACACAATCCGTGCACAGTTTACACTTGTTTTTCTTTACTTTAAGACCTGCGTCTTTGAATTTCTGGAGAACCAACCTCAGGCGATCCCGTAATATTTGCAGAGTAGGGGCAGCAATTAACACATCGTCAAAGTATGGGACAATGCCTTTTATCCCTTGTAATAGTCTTTCCATCAAACTTTGAAAGATTCCCGGGGCCACGCTAACTCTGAATTGGAGTCGGTTACATTTAAACACAACTTGGTGTGTAACGATCATTTGGGCCTCTGCTGTTTTTTTGTCTACCGGCAGTTGTTGGTATGCCTGGGTTAAGTCTAGTTTAGCGAAAACTTTTCCGCCCCCCAGGGAATGGAGGAGGTGCTGCACCACCGGTACCGGATACGCGTTTTCTTGAAGGGCATGGTTCAGGGTGGCTCGGTAGTCCCCACAAATTGTTATTGATCCATCCGGCTTAATGGGTGTAACGATTGGGGTTTCCCAGGGAGAGTGATCGGTTGGTACCAATTTATCAAGCTGCTCATCAATCTTTGGTTTAAGGGCAAATGCAACCCGACGAGGCTGAAGGCGGATGGGAGCTATTTTGGGATTGAGGTTAAATGATATCGGGGTCCCCTTGTACTCGCCTAGTTTTTCTGCAAAGACGTCCTTGAATTCTTGGACGAGGTCCTCTTCCCAGTCACTGCTGCAGATTCAGTGAATGCCGGCTACTTCAATTCCCAGTGGGGCGAACCATTGGAGGCCTTACAGGCTAGGCCAATCCTTGTCGATTATGGTCAGGGGCAGGAACGCTGTGCGGTTCTTGAACGATACCCGGACCCGGCTGGATCGTACAACTGGGATTCGATTCCCTTGATAGTCTTTGAGTACGAGTCTTTGGAATCTGGGGTCTTGCCGTCGGATGGTAGGGATGAGCTGCTTGAGGGTCTTCCAGGAAACTATCGAGAGAGACGATCTTGAGTCGACTTCCATCAGGCAGGGCTGGTTTTCGATGGCCACTTTCACTCGGATCTTCTTGGCATCAAGAGAGGAGGTGTGACCGATCGTGATAGTTTGGTGAGTTTCTTCTTGCTTCATGGGGTGGTTTAGGTTTTTGTTTCTGTAGGAGTGGTTGTTCCATTGGTGGTTCACGGGTTCTCGCCTTACAGGATGGCTTCCTGTCAGTTTGCGATGATTAGCCCCCCTCGAGGGCTGGCTGGGTCCTATTTGGCTTCTACAGACCCGTCCGATATGGCCTCGTTTCCTGCACATATGGCAGAGCGCGTCGAGGAATTTACATTCTGATCGGGGGTGGTTTGCCCCACAACCAGCACATTGGTGCTGAGATTTCTGGCGTTGGTCTCTTTCGGACCATCGTCGATGGACCTCTTCTTCATCGCTGTCTGACGACGAAGAGAGGTCCTCGTGGTGGGCCGTTGGAAACTGCCCTTCTGACTTAGGTGAAATTTTGCAGGTTGGTTGGTGAACCGGGGCGCGGTTGCGGTGCATTCGGGCAGCCGACTTCCTGGTTGCTTCTGCTGCAGTAGCTTCAGCGATAGCATCGGCAAGGCTGATGTCGCCTTTCACCATCAACTTGCTTTGGATGTGTGGTGCATCCAATCCCAGAACTATTCTGTCTCTTAGGACTTCTTCGAGGTCGGCAAACCCACATAGGCCTCCCAGATTCCGGAGATCCGCTGTGAAATCAGCAACACTCTCGCCCTTCTGTTGGCTTCTTTGATAAAATTCATGCCTTCTGACGAGCGTTGGCACGATCGGTGCGTAGTGGCCCCTCAGTAGAGGTTCGAGGACGTCCCAGTCCATAGACTTCACTTTTGCTGGTTTCGCTAGTGCCTTGGCCATTTTGAAAATGGTCGGCCCGCAATGCGTTAGGAATACCGCCCGTTTTNGAGCGGGTGGTATGATGCCGCCGGACATGGTTCCGCCGTTGTGCATTTCAGCCACGTGCTCGGTTATTGTTCTTCGTTGTTCAGTCAGCTCTGACGTCTCCACATCCCACCTTCGTCACCAGTGTTAAGATCTGGGCGTGGGCGTGAAGAATGGAGAGGAGCCGGTGAAACAGTGAACTTCAAAACTCTTTATTAACATGGTATGACAGTTCAGCTCAATGGCTGCAACGGCCCTCCTTATATAGGCAACTTATTAGATATTCAACCAATGAAAACCCGAGAGCGCTAGCTCCGTTAACCAATGGGAGAGGCTTGTTAATGGCCAATCAGATTCACCTGAACGGACCAATCTGATGTCACCATTAACGGCCAATCAGAAGTGCAGGGCCAGAACCCTGCACTTGACTTCAAGCTCTTGATAACTTTATTGACACATTTATTCATTCACAACATAATCCATTCCACAGAATGGGAGGGTAGAAGAGAGATGTGGATCTAACCATAAATGTATAAGAAACAGACTCTGCATTATTAGAAAACAGAGGTGTATTTATTCTGGTTAATCTGTTCATATACAATTACACCTGGTGAACCTGTTCTGGAATACGTTTTCGGGCATTAGAAGCACAGTTGCATGACCGAGTTCTGGCTAAAACCAGAAAACCAGTTTCTGCTCTTGTGCTATGTTGAATCAAATCAGAATAGAGCTGGAAGGGATTTTGAAGGTTTTGTAGTCCCAGCTCTCTGCTCAAGCAGGAAACTGTCTACCATTTCAGATAAATGGCTGTCCAGTCTTTTCTTAAAAACCTCCTGTGAAGAAGCACCTACAACTTCTGAAGGCAAGCTGTTCCACTGGTTAATTGCCCTCACTGTTAGGAAGTTTCTCTTCAATTCCAGGTTGCTTCTCTCCTTAGTTTCCATCCATTGTTTCTTGTCCTGCCCTCTGGTGCTTTGGAAAATAAATTGACCCCTTCTTCTTTGGGGCATCTTCTATCATGTCACTCCTAGTTCTTCTTTTCTCCAGACTAGCCAAACCTAAATCGTGCAACAGTTCTTGATATGTTTTAGTCTCCATGCCATTAATAATTTTAGTTGGTCTTCTTTGCACTTTTTCCAAAGTCTCAACATCTGCTGCTTCTTTGCTTGAGAGAATAAAGAACATTGACACTAAAGCAAAAATAGCCCATATTTTGAATTATTTGTGGAATAAACACATATTAATAAGTGATCCTCATGTTCTAGGCAGAAAACAGAAAAATTCTTAGATTCTGGATTATTGAAATCCCGTGGGCTATTGTAGAAAACATGGCAGAAATACAAGCTCAATTTTCATCAGTGAGCAACACAATAATCAGACAAAACTAAACCATAGGGATTACTCTTCCAAATTATAAGCAATGTCTCCAGCTGCAGGATGATTGGAATCGAACTTGAAACATTCTCTGAGGGGTCCAATATAGTTTTCTTGCCAACAATATGGAAGTAGTTTTCCCTTTCTTTCTTCTGGAATATATTTTATATTTTAAAGAAAACTTTGGATTATTTGAAATCTTTCACTCACCCAATTTGATCATGGTATCACTCATACCCTCTAATTTTATACTCTTATTGTGCAACCAAAACTGAACCTACAGTATATTTCTTGGATAGCTCTAGAGCATGGGGATATTTGATTAGAGTTTCCCATAGGGGTCCAGCTGTTGCTTAAATCAAACCTGGTTTCCTCAGCCAGCTGTTATTTCAGAAAAGCCACCCACATTGTAGCTAATACTATGAATGGTGTTTTGTTTTGTTTGGCCTTAGTTTTATCTTAAAAATGGACTAAATCCACCTCATCAAATGAAGCTGATTGCAAATCCAAACTATATATATCAGGATGAATCTGTAAAACATTAAGACTTCGTGTACTTTTAGCTTTAGCTGTAACAGGCACATAACTATCTCTCTTGGAAATTATTTGTTTAGAAATAATGACACTATAAAAGTGTGACAAGAGAAAATAAACCCCTACTTTCAGTTATTTTGGATTCCATCATCCTTCATCTTCAGGCAGAATGGAAATTGACAAGGAAAATGGCATCTGAGAGCCAGTAATCTAGAAGGCAGAATGATTACTCAGACTTGAGACTCATGATTTAATTAGGGCATCTATTGGAACCCTGACAGTGTGCTTATAAATGCTTATTTATTTATTTATTTATTTATTTATTTATTTATTTATTTATTCACTTATTTATTTATTTTGCATACAACTTGATAAACTTTTTAAAATAACTATCAAGGATTTCTTGAAGAAACTGCAGTGAATTAAAATGAATTAGAATAGCAACCTTTTTCAGATTTGAACTCACATATATATTTAATAAATACTATTATTACTTAAGATTACATAAGAACAGGTTTTATTTGTTATTGTTGTTAATGAATAACAAATTAAATTCCAGCACTGCCTTGAGAAAATCGTTAATGTATGGCAAGCGGGAAACATAGGGCAATATGCTTAAATTAGGGAAAACTAATTTTGGGGGTATAAAAGTAATTGAGGTATAAGGGTAATAATCTAGTTTTCTAGGTCCCAAGTACACCTTAATAGTTAAGAAAAGTTAGATAACCAAAGTAGGGTACCTTAACAATACATGTGATCTGTTATAAACAGCTGAATTGAAATTTATGTTGGATAGCAATTGTCTGCATTTAGAACCACATTCACATAGTACACTAAACCAGGATTTTAAAACTGTGCTTTGTTAAACTTTGTTATCGAGATCATTTATAAGATAAACCTCATGGGTCAGCAAGCAAAGCACATTATGGTTTAGCCTTAATGTGTGAAGTAGATCTTTGTGTGATTATGTCAAATTGAATTTTTTATTTTAAATTGGGTTAATTCTGAAACTAATTGACGTTATGCTGTTTCTGATGTTGGAAACTACATTGGTCATAATGTATTAAACATGGCCAAATAATGAGTCAAAGGGCAAATTTAATCTGTCTGGGATGAAATATTTCCTGTTTGTGATTTCATGGTTTTACCTTAGTAATCCAGATGTAGACAATTGCTAGACCAATGGATAATCTTTTTTCCTGTAACTGCCAAGTACTGTACAAAGTTTTACTGTTATCCATTACAAGTGAGCTTTAATTCTTTTGGGGGGTTGAACCTAATTTGATTTTATAGTGGTTTCACAGATCTATATCTTTGTCATGGTTTACAATACTATATTTAAAGATAGATGCTATCTGTAAACAATGCTTTGAAAGTTGTGCTTGCTTGAACCCCATGTGATATTTCTCAGGCTAGATGTTCTGTCAGATGGTTTGGAACAGATCGGGGTTCTGTTAGAATAATTAGAGTTATATCTAGAGGAAGTCGTCTTGGGCAAGGGTTTTCCAGTGTGGAATCAGTGTGGCCAAGGACAATTTATACAACCAGAAGAATCAAGCGATATCATTTTTTGTTTTGTTCAGTTATGTCTGATTATGATAAGTCCCTGCAGTTTTGTTGGCCAGGTTTTTCAGAGATGGTTTGCCATTGCCTCCTTCATAGTGTCACTAACTCAAGATCACCCTTCTGACTTTGGGCCTAAAGTGAGACTACAGCCCAGAGTTTCTAGCCTGATGCTTTAATCACTACACCAAAGAGGCTCTTGCCAATTTATGCAACCAGAAGAATCCTGGAAACAGACCATAAAGAAATCCATACAGGTTTTCAGGGATAATTCAAATAAATAATTCCCCACCAATAGCCTGAAATTGTAGAGTTACCTGCCAAAGCTTTTTACTGGAACCTGTAAGTTTTATCTTCTGTGATCAACAGCAATTTCACATGTTGTATAATCGCTTCAAACAAATTTCTCAGACCTCTAGATTCCCACTCTATCTACTCTTGACAGTCACAGTCCTCTCAAAAATTAAGCTATCCCACCTCAAAGAACAACCATTATCCTCATAGCCTAACTCTCCAACCACAATGCCCTGTTTGATTACCTGGAACAATAAGCTTCTAAGTTGGCAACATGCTACAGATTCCTAAGTCATTTGGATGACATCTGCCACAGCAACTTTTAATCAGTTTTAATTAAGTTCCCCTAGAGTCATTTAAATTGTTACCTTATGATATTTATACAATTCTTTACACCATCTGTTTTTCCACATGAACATTCACAGGCGTACATATCTGCAATTATGAGTATCTAATTTGTTGCTCTTCTCTGCATTCTTTACAGTTTCTAAGCATTCTTGTATTGTGGCAACCAAAATTAGACATAATATTTTTGTATAATTTGAGTACTGCAGTGCAGAATAGAACTACAACTTCCTGTAATACTTCTGGATGCAGGCCAAGATTACACTGGGTCTTACATTTAACTAAATAGACACTACATGTAGACTGTGCTTGCATATTCCAAAGACATTAGGAATCTTCAATGGTCCTTTGAGTGCAGTGTCCCAAAACCTTTTTGATTTGGTACATTGGAGAGCAGGCTATGCAACTAAGTTTTCATTCTATTTCTGCAGAATAAAACAAGGCACACACAAGGGTCATTCAATCAAAAGCACCCATATGCAATGAACACTCTAACATGAAGGAATGCTTGTGACCGGATGGGTGAATGAGCACCTATTTAGGATGCTAAAGCAGTTGATTTCCTGAATTAGCAATGTATTAAATAACCTTTAAAGACATTCTTAACTCTTTGAATATTTGAATGGAATGTGGAAAAATGTTTTGCACAACACTCAGTTCATTGATAAAGATCTTCCCTAAACACTTTATGGGCTGCAATTCACTTGCCTGTATGAATGAGCCTTTCTTAAACAAACATTACAAAAACATCCTCCATTCCAATGAAAACAAGATGGAATTATTTCCAGTGAAATCTATTCACAGATCCATGTCTGAGTAATCAGTAACAAGGCCGCAATGCATTAGGAACAATGCCCTTTTCTTTGCTGGCGTGGCGTCCTTTAAGTTGTTCGTTTCAAGAAACATTTGGAAGCGATCCATGTAGGATTCCCAATCCTCTTGGTTTGGATCGAACGGAGCGGGTGGTACGATGCCGCCGGACATGGTTCCGTTGTTGGCGTCGTCTGTCACATGCTCGGGGTTGCTTCCTGGCTTCTTCGGTTCAGACCTCTCCAAATCCCACCCTCGTCGCCAATGTTAAGTATTGAGCATGGGTCGGAATAAATGGAGACAGCCTCTGAACAGTGAACTTCAGCTCTTTATTTGCATAGTGACTTCAAATTTAACAACAGTGAACTCTGCCTTATATAGACAACCCTTGTAAGCTTTAACCAATAGCGAGCTAGGAACGCTAGCTCTTTCAACCAATAATAACTCTCCGTTAAGGGCCAATCGGATTCCTCAGAACTGGCCAATCCGGTTTGGCCGCCTAACAGCCAATCAGAAGTGCAGGGCCAGAACCCTGCACTTTACCTCAAGCTCACACTTTATGAACTTTATTGTATACACAACACACATACTAAGCACTTCTCACTTAGCATCAGTCCTCTTTCCAATTGATATTGGATTGATTCCCCCAAATCCACCTGTATTAATCCAAGTTACAGGAAGGTGGAAAAATAGAGTACTTTTTCCAGTCATTTTTAACTCATGAGTCATATTTATATCCTTGTTTGTTACTTTGATAGACTGCCACAATGCTAAAGGATTCCTAGCAGTTCACAAAGATAAAATTTTAAAGAACACACACATAAAAATAATACACAACACCCAAAATACAGTCCAAATAAACATGAAGTAAATTATGTAAGCAACCAATTAGTCAACCCAGACAATATGACATCACAACCCAAACACCCTCTGATCTCTTTCCAGAAAGCAGTCGAAGTGGGAAGCATTCCAAAGGACCAGCTATCTGCCCTTTCACCCTCAAGTGGCACCTTCTCTCAACTAGATTGAATTGCCTGAGCCAAAAAGCAATAGAAGACCAGCCATATAGGGCTTTATAGGTCAGCACCAACATTTTAAATTGTAACTGAAAGCTCATAGATAATAAGTGCAGAACCCACAGCACTGAGTAATGCATTCCTAGCAGTAAACCCCAACTTTTTATTTTATTTTATTATTTTTATTTTATTTGTTTGTCAAACATGCGCAAGATAACAAGTATAGGTTATTTATTAGCATATATGCTGCTAGGTTCTGAATCAATGGAAGCTTGCAAATGCAGTTCCCAGTAAATGTAGTTCCTATAGAACAGGGGTGAACTCAAGGCCTGTGGGCCAGATCCAGCCCATGCGGTGCTTAGATATGGCTCATGGGGCTGTCCCAGAAACAGCAAAGGACTGGCCCACAGAGCATCTTCCAGTGAAAATGGAGCTTAGGAGGGTCATGTGTGGCCCTCCTGAACTCCATTTTTTGCTGGCAGAAGGTTGCAGGAAACCATCACAACCAAAAATGGAGCTCGGAAGCCTGTTTTTGCTGGCAGAGCACTCAGGCCACCACCTGCACCCCCAACACAAGTGATGTTGAGCTGATCGCACCTACCCTGGCCATGCCTACCCCTAGTCCCCAAGGTCAAATAACCCTGATGTGGCCCTCAATGAAATTGAATTTGATACTCCTGCTGTAAAGCATTGCAAAGGTCTGTGCAGTGATGAGGACATGAGTCATTGTGGCGATATCCTCCTACCTAAGGTAGGGTTGTACACCAGCCAACAATAGGCTTCCCAGACTGCTGCCTGCACCTGCTGTTCCAGTAGGATCTATGTATCCAGGAAGATCCCCA
The DNA here is from genome assembly GCA_004319985.1 of Emydocephalus ijimae. Taxonomy (NCBI): domain Eukaryota; kingdom Metazoa; phylum Chordata; class Lepidosauria; order Squamata; family Elapidae; genus Emydocephalus; species Emydocephalus ijimae. The sequence continues at coordinate 26,374 of BHEV01009012.1, read as the reverse complement.
AGTAATAAAGCTACTTCTTCAGGGGCCAATGACATCCTAACAAAAGAGACCTCTGTAGCAAACAAGCCAATGGTCAAATGGTAGCTACTTCCTACTACAATTCAGTTTAATATTCTCTCCCATCCCAACTCTCACAACCTCCAGGCATTGGAACAGGATTTTAACAGCATCAGTACTATGGCCAGGAGTAATAATGTAAACCTGAATATTCTCAGCGTACCAATGATGCTGAATTTCAAACTCCATCAGGCCTCTTGCAGTGGCTTCATGTAGATGTTAATGAAGAGTGGGGAGAGAATTTATTATTGCAGCAGCCTACAAGGAAATAGTCATTGAACTGTTCTCTACTTTTCAACGATCACTAACTTGAACCAACCATTTAGGAAGGAACTAAACCATTGCAACACCCTGCCCCCCCCATTTCCATTTTCCACAGGCAACATAGAAGGATAACATCTGTAGTTAGAATACTGAAATCAGTTGAGAAGTCTGAAATGTCCAGGATGGGTGCAGTGATTTCAAGGAGACCTAAACTGTCATCTCCATCCTATGTCCAGGCCTGAAATCTGATTAAGAGAGTCCTGATAATTTCCTCCCTCTGATCCTATGTACTTGACTCCTTACCACCACCTCAATAACTTTCCACTTTTAGGAAAAGTTGGAGACCAGGCAAAACATCTCTGGATCCAAAGAGATCCTTTCTAGGAAAGGGAAAACTTAATCTTTGGCCTATTTGCTTTCCTAGCTGGAGTATGACTTAGAGGTTGTCTCTTTCTCCCCTTACTTTTAAGATTTAATGCTGATTCCCTCTAGGTTGTTTTCCTATGTTACCCATTTCTTTCTTTTTTCTTATTTTTTCTGTTATGTCCTGAGCATGGGCGCAAGGAACAGAGATGAGGCATTGAACTGTGACTTCAACTCTTTATGAGTAACTTCAGAACAGAGCAAAATACTTGGGCAGCAGCAGCTCTTTTATAGAGCTGGCTGCTGTCACAACAACCAATAATTTGAGTTTACCGCTCTAACAAGCGTCCAATCAGAGATGACCCGCTGTCAGCCAATCAGATCAGCCAGAAATGACCAATCACGACTCACTATTCGTGGGCCAATGAGAAGTGCAGGATTACGAGCCTGCTGTTAATGTAAAGCTATTAGGGTTGTTAATAAACACGTTAGCTTAGTCCTTAACACCCCTCCCCCCTAGGTTCCGTCTGAGGGGTGGGGTGATGTATTCTCGTAAGTAGGCAGGTCGCTTCACCTGTCTGCTTGATTTGTGCTGTTCCACCGGTTTCTGTCCTGGCTCTGGTTCCGCTGGGCTGCTTGCTGAGTTGGATGGCGAAAATGGTCCCGCTGTTCCGTTGGATGGCTCGGGGCTGTCCTCTCCGCTCTCGCCAATGCTGTCATCCGGGTTCCCTGGATTTGTTTCCATCGTGGTGCTGCTACGCGGCGAGTCAATCACCCGGCTTGGTTCTCCTTCTGGAGGTGATATCCCATGGTTGGTTGTATAGACTGCTGAGTTCCAATTGTTACATCATCTGCTATTTCTTTTTTGGCCCCCTTGATGTACCTCCCCCCCCCCCGGTTTGAGATTCAGGGGATGAGATGGGAGTAGGTGCTCATCTGGATCAAAGCTGGTCTATTTTTCCACATTTTTCCATCCGCAGTTAGTAGATGGTAGGATCGGGGCCCTGTAAGTTGCATTATGGTAGCAGGGACCCACAATGGGTCACCCGAGAGGTTTTTGGCAAAAACAGAGTCGCCTACCTGGAATGTACGACACTTGCTGCTGGACCCCAGGGGTTGTTCTGGTGTGCAGGCAGGGTGAAGGCGATCAAGATGTGAGCGAAGTTTTCGGCCCATCAGGAGTTCGGCTGGGGTTCTGTTTGTGGTGCTGCTTGGAGTGATATGTTGGAGGAGAAGCATCCTGGTTATCTTGTCGTCAATGTCTCCCTGTTCCATCTTGTGTAAAGTTTTCTTTACAAATTGGACCATTCGCTCAGCCCTGCCGTTGGCTGCAGGGTGAGCTGGCGATGTTAAGGCATGGCGGATGTCCCGGTCTGCTAGGTACTGTTCGAATGCCAGGGCAGTGAATTGAGGGCCATTATCAGAGACCAGGACATCTGGCAATCCATGGGTAGTGAATAGCTTGTTCAGTTTTTTAATGACCGCTTCCGTGGTGGTGCTTTTCTTTTTATGGACCTCGAGCCAGTTGGAATAGGCACCCACAGTTAGAAGGAAAGTGTGTCCTTTTGTGGGTCCCGCAAAATCGATGTGGATGCGGGACAGGGACCACGAGGTGTTTCCCACTGAGTTGGGGGTGTTTTGGGAGGAGCGGCGCGAGTCTCCTGGCACTTGCTGCACGTAGCTACCCAGGTTTCTATCTGCTTATCTATGCCTGGCCACCATGCGTAACTCCTTGCCAATGCCTTCATGCTCACGATGCCTGGATGTCCATTGTGCAACATTTTTAAAACTTTATGTTGTAATTTCCCCGGGATGATGATTCTGTCTCCCCACAAGATGCAGCCCTTTTGGGAGAACAGTTCTGTCTGTCGGTTTCTGAACGGCTTGAAGGTGTCATTGGGTTCGTTGTCAGGCCAACCTAGTTCCACCCAGCTGAGAACTCGTGCCAAAGAAGGATCCTTCTTTGTTTCTGAGGCGATGTCTTGTGCGGTCAGCGGTGGTGACTGAAGAGTCTCAATTTGCAATACAGCTAGGGTTGGAGCTGGTTCATCAATGACTTCTGGTAGCGGAGAACGGCTCAAGGCGTCAGCGTGAGGAATGGCTTTCCCCGGACGGTGTTGCAGTTGGTAGTCATATGCGGCTAAAAACTCTGACCAATGTGTCATTCTTGGTGATAAGATGTGGGGAGTTGGTTTGTCTCCCGCTAAAATGCCGAGGAACGGCTTGTGGTCTGTAATTATGGCAAAGGGTCTTCCACTGACATACTCATGGAAACGTTTAATTGCAGACACAATGGCGAGAGCCTCTTTATCAAGTTGGCTATAGTTCCTTTCAGTCTTAGACAAAGTTCTCGAAAAGAACCCAATAGGTGCCTCATTACCGTTTGGCAGGACATGGCTTAAGATGGCTCCCACTCCAAATGGTGAGGCGTCAAGGGTAACCGTTAAGGGTAGAGTCTCATTGTATTGTATTAATACAGCATCAGAAGTTAAGAGGTTTTTTACTTGTTGAAATGTTCGTTCTTCACGATGTCCCCAGACCCAGGAAGCCTTTTTGTTGAGAAGTCTATGTAGGGGCTCAGCTTCGGTCACCTTCTGGGGCAAGAAGATGTTATAAAAGTTAATGAGTCCCAGGAAGGCTTGGAGGTCTGTCTTATTTCTAGGTCTTGGGGCATTTTTGATTGCAGTTAGTTTTTTTTCGGTAGGGTGGATTCCCTGTCTGTCGAGAAGGTATCCAAGGAACTCCACCCTCTCCGTACAAAGTTGACACTTGTCTTTTTTTACCTTCAGGCCAGAATCCTTAAATTTTTGGAGAACCATTCTGAGTTGTTTTTCTAATAATTCTTTAGTAGGGGCAGCTATTAAGACATCATCAAAATAAGGCTCGACCCCTTTTATGCCTTGTAATAGTCTCTCCATCAGACTTTGGAAAATGCCTGGTGCCACGCTTACTCCAAATTGGAGTCTATTGCACTTAAAGGCACCTCTGTGTGTGACTATAGTCTGGGCTTCTGCAGTCTTCGCATCTACGGGTAGCTTTTTGGTACGCCTGAGATAAGTCCACTTTCGCAAATATTTTTCCGCCACCCAGGGAGTGAAGAAGGTGTTGGACCACCGGTACCGGGTAAGTGCTCTGCTGAAGCGCATGATTTAGGGTGGCCCGGTAATCCCCACAAATTCTCAATGATCCATCTGGCTTTATGGGTGTTACTATTGGGGTTTCCCATCGGGCGTGGTCAATCAGTTCCAACACACCCTGGGCTATTACTTTGTCCAGTTGCTTGTCAATCTTTGGCTAGAGTGCAAAAGGCACCCGACGAGGCTTAAGGTGAATGGGAGCTACATCGGGGCTGAGATTAAATGATATAGGGGTCCCCTTGTACTTGCCTAACTTATCTGTGAAAACATCCTGGAATTCCTGGATGAGGGCCTCTTCCCAGTCATCGCTTCCAGTTTGGTGGATGCCAGCTAGTTCAATCCCAAGTGGGGCGAACCACTGTAAACCTAGTAAACTGGGCTGGTCACGATCGACGACGGTCAGAGGTAGCGTTGCATTGCGGTCTTTGAAGGATACTGGGACGTGGCTGGAACTCAAAAAATCATACTAAAGGACTGTTTCCTTGGTATTCTTTTAGTATGATTTTTTGAGTGCTGAGGTCCTGGCGACAGATGGCAGGGATCAGCTGTTTGAGGGTTTTCCAGGAGACCATCGATAGGGACAACCCCGAGTCGACTTCCATTATGCAAGGTCAATTCTCAATAGCGACCTTTACTCGGATCTTCCTTGCATCCAGGGATGAAGCGTGGCCGAGAGTGATGGTTTGGTGTACCTCTTCCCGTCTGGTGCTCGATTTCTGTAGTAGTGGTTGTTCCATTGGTGGTTCAGGCGGTCCCGATTTACAGGTGGGTTGCCTGTAGCCTGGTGGAGATTATTCTGCCTCTGGATTGGACTGGGCCCTCACTTGCTTCTGCAGACCTTTGCGATGTGGCCTCTCTTTCCACAGGAGCAGCAGAGTGCGTCGAGGAATTTGCAGTCTGCTCGCGGGTGGTTTGCCCCACAACCAGAGCATTGGTGCAGGAATCTCTGGTTCCTTTGGTCTCATTCTGACCGTAGCCGGTTGACCTCCTCTTCCTCACTGTCTGAGGATGATTCAAGGTCTTCATGATGGGCGGTAGTAGTGTGCCTCTCAGAGGAAGATGGACTGTCACTAGCGAGTTGGCAGTGCGGTGCATTCGCTCAGCGCATTCGAGTGGCTGACTTCCTGGTTGCTTCTGCTGCAGTAGCATCGGCGATGACATCTGCAAGGTGTCTCCCTTAGCCATAATCTTGCTCTGTAACATGTGGTCATCTGATCTCAGAACGATTCGGTCTCTCATTGTTTCCTTGAGGTTTGCGAAACCACAGAGTCCACCCAGGTTCCGGAGGTCAGCAATGAAGTCTCCGACACTCTCGTTTTTCTGTTGGTCCCTCTGGTAAAACTTGTGTCTTCGGATGAGTGTTGGCACCATGGGTGCATAATGGGCCCGGAGGATCGGCGCGAGGTTATCCCAATCCATTGTCTTCACCTCCGCCGGTTTTTCCAGCTCCTTAGCCATTTTCAAAGCAGCGGGCCCGCAATGGTTCAGGAATACCGCTCGTTTCTTGCCAGACGTAGCATCCTTCAGATTGTTGGTCTCCAGGAACATCTGGAACTGGTCTATATACGAATCCCAGTCTTCGTTTGCTGGGTCAAATGGAGCGGGTGGTATGGCGCTGCTGGTCATCCTGCCGTTTGTTGCTTGCGCTCTCAGCCAGGTGCTCTGTATTGTTCAATGAGTGCTCAGTCAGCTCTATCATCTCCGAATCTCACCCTCGTCGCCAGTGTTATGTCCTGAGCATGGGCGCAAGGAATGGAGACGAGGCATCGAACTGTGACTTCAACTCTTTATTAGTAACTTCAGAACAGAGCAAAATACTTGGTCAGCAGCAGCTCTTTTATACAGCTCGCTGCTGTCACAACAACCAATGATTTGAGTTTACCGCTCTCACAAGCGTCCAATCAGAGATGACCCGCTGTCAGCCAATCAGATCAGCCAGAAACGATCAATCACGACTCACTATTCGCGGGCCAATGAGAAGTGCAGGATTACGAGCCTGTTGTTAACGTAAAACTATTAGGGCTGTTAATGAACGCGTTAGCTTAGTCCTCAACATTTTCCAAATTTTGTCTCTCTGGATCAAGCCTATTTGCATCAGAGTCCCTGAGTCTATTCTTGCCCCTTCCTCTGTGTTTTTCTTGGCTCTCAGCCTACAGGTTTCCACTTATAACTCCATGCCTTTTATGCTTTTTCTAAACTCCTAAGTTTTGTTTCTTCCTTTCTCGGCTGAATTCTCCCCTCTTTTTGGATGTCCCCAATTCCAATTTCTTTGCAGGCTCCATTCCACCCACTAAGAAGTATCTTATTTCTGTACAACTTCTCTTTGCAACTAAGGCCTTTTTCCTATCCCCTACTTATTTAAGGATCCTGAATATTCAGATTATTCCCTAACACCTTAGTTAATTCTTTGCTTCTCATGGCAAAGTCCTACCAATTGGCACCAGTTTCATGCATTTATCCTATTTCACCAAGGCTACCTCCATTGTAGAGCAGGAGTATCAAACTCACATCATTACGGTGACATCACATGACACATGTTAAACTGGTGTGGATGTGGCCAACGTGTGACACATTCAACCTGCTGGCTGGGAGTTTGACAGCCCTGTTGTACAGAAATCACTACGGTACTTTAACAGCAAAATAGTTGGTTTCCTCAGGTATGGGTGGAAGAAAAGAGGCACAGAATCATGTGAAAATAGTAGAACAAAGACGTTGCTGGGGTGTGCTTGTTACCTAACCACCTCATCAGATCTGGACATGCTTAACTCTTAAAAAAAAGACCCTTATTTTGTGTGCGAACTAATTGGTCAGTTACAATTCAGTGTTTTGTGTAAACACAGAATTCATTCAGGAAGCTGGTATAGTAATATTGTGCCAACTCAGCTGAAGAGTAAACAGACCATGCCTTTTTTATATTTAGCAGTAGTCTCTGAGCAAAAGCTTTATTTACCCATTTTACTTTACTTTAGCTTACTTATTCTAAAGAGGGCCAAGAAATACCTTGCTGTAAATATTTCTTAGCATCCAGCATCAGCTATGCATTTTAAGAAAAAACAGTCTGTCTGAAATATCAAAGATAAATCTGTTCTATTTCAGCATTTGGTCTTAGGGCACTGGGCTCCCATTTTCTAGCCCAGTACCCTAAGAGTTCAAGTCCTGCCTTAGCGATGAAAGACAGCTGGGTGACTTTGGGCCTATCATTCTTGTTAAGTTTGGAGCATGGGCGCGAATAATGGAGACAAGCTGGTGAAACGGTGAACTTCAAACTCTTTATTACATGGTATGACAGCTCAAAACAACGGCTGCTATAGCCTTCCTTATATAGGCAACTTATTAACTATTCAACCAATGAGAACCTGGGAGCGCTAGCTCCGTTGACCAATGAGAACCGCTCGTTAATGGCCAATCAGAAGTGCAGGGCCAGAACCCTGCACTTGACTTCAAGCTTAAGATAACTTTATTACACATTTATTCATTCACAACACCCCTTTCCCCTGGGTTCCATTTACGGGGTGCGGTTATGTAATCCTTGAGGTTGTTTTGTTAGTCTATTTGATTTTCGCTGTGCACCCGGCATTTGGCTGCACTCCTGTTGAGGTAAAGCGTTGTTTGGCAACAGGGGTGTCTCTGACTCTGAGTTTGAGTTTTCGTTGTCACCAACACCTTCGGTATCACCCTGAGGTGAGCTCACTCCCATCCCTGATTCCTCTTCTCGTGTTTCCATTCTGCTATCGTTCCCTTCAAAAAGGTTTTCTGCTAGTTGCAGTTCATCTTCCTCTGTACCTCCCCCCCCCCCACTCAGTTTGGTTATCAGGGGACTCGGAGATCCCTGGCTGCAACCTTGATCGTAGTTGATCGATATGGCGCTTCCATAGTTTATCGTCACGGCATTGTACTAGATATGACCTTGGGCCGGTTACACGGACCACAGTCACCTCTACCCACAACGGATCGCCCGATAAATTCTTAGTGAACACCAAGTCGCCTACCTGGAAGGTACGGCATTGGCCGCTGGATCCGTGTGGTTTCTCTGGTTCGTATGCTGGGTGTAACCAGTCGAGGTGGGAGCGGAGTGTTCGTCCCATTAGCAGCTCAGCGGGAGTTTTGTTGGTGACGCTGTGCGGAGTGATATGCTGTAAAAAGAGGATTCGGTTTATTTTTTCATCGATGTTGTCATAATCCACTTTTTGTAGTGTTTTCTTGACGAATTGAACCATGCGCTTGGCCCTTCCGTTGGCCGCAGGATATGCAGGCGAAGTCAGCGCATGTCGAATACCACGGTCTGCCAGGTACTGTTCAAAGGACAGCACGGTAAATTGGGGCCCGTTGTCAGATACCAAAACGTCTGGTAATCCGTGGGTTGCAAACAGTCTTTCCAGTTTCTGAATGACCACTTCGGTTGTCGTGTTTCTCATTCGGTGGATTTCGAGCCAGTTTGAGTAGGCGTCGACGGTTAACAAAAAGGTGTGGCCTTTGGTGGGCCCAGCAAAGTCCAGATGGATACGGGACCAGAGTCCCCGCGGTGTCTCCCATTCGGTTGGGATTGCCTTTGGTGGGGCGTTGCTTACTTCTTGGCATCTATGACAAGCTTTGACCCAAGTCTCGATTTGCTTGTCGATGCCTGGCCACCACGCGTAGCTGTGTGCGAGGGCTTTCATGCACACGATGCCGGGGTGGCCATCATGCAAGGTTCTCAGTACTGCTTGTTGGAGTCGCTCTGGGATAATGACTCTATCGCTCCAGATGATACAGCCCTTTTGAGAAAACAACTCTGTTTGTCGACTTTTGAATGGTGCGAAGTCATCTAGTATTTGATCCAATGGCCATCTACATTCCACCCAACTGAGGACTCGTGCTAAGGCGGGATCACGTTTTGTTTCTCTCGCGATATCACGGGCGGTTAGTGGTGGTGTACGAAGTGCCTCGATCTGCAACGTTGTCACTGTAGGCGCGGGGTCATCGATAGTCTCTGGCAGCGGTGCTCAACTTAATGCGTCAGTGTGGGGAATGGCTTTCTCTGGGTGGTATTGCAGCCGATAATTATAAGCAACCAAGAATTCTGACCAGCGAGTCATTCTGGGAGATAAAATGTTGGGAGTCGGTTTATCTCCGGCTATTATTCCCAGCAAAGGTTTGTGGTCAGTCACTATAGTAAAAGCCCGGCCGTACACGTACTCGTGGAATCTTTTAACGGCAGACACAATTGCAAGGGCTTCTTTATCAATCTGGCTATAATTTCTCTCAGTTTTTGAAAGTGTCTTTGAAAAATAGGCAACAGGGGCTTCGCTACCGTTAGGCAATACGTGGCTCAAAATGGCGCCCACTCCGAAAGGCGATGCATCACATGTGATAGTTAACGGCAAAGTCTCATTGTACTGAATTAGTATAGCGTCAGAAGTCAGTAGTTTTTTCACATTATGGAACGCCTGCTNCTTTAAGACCTGCGTCTTTGAATTTCTGGAGAACTAATTTTAAGCGATCCCGTAATATTTTTGAATTTGGGGCAGCGATTAACACATCGTCAAAATAGGGGACAACGCCTTTAATCCCTTGTAATAGTCTTTCCATCAGGCTCTGGAAAATCCCCGCGGCTACACTCACTCCGAACTGGAGCCGGGTACATTTAAAGGCACCTTAGTGCATAACGATTGTCTGTGCCTGTGCTGTTTTTTCATCAACTGGCAGTTGCTGATATGCCTGAGCTAAGTCTAGTTTAGCAAAGACTTTTCCGCCCCCCAGGGAATGGAGAAGGTGCTGCACCACCAGCACCGGATATGT
>BHEV01009012.1:0-16749 GCA_004319985.1 Emydocephalus ijimae | reverse complement strand
ATTGGGGTCTCCCAGGGAGAGTGATCGGTTGGCTCTAACACTCCCTGGGCTATTAACTTATCAAGCTGTTCATCGATTTTCAGGTTTATGGCAAATGGAACTCGACGAGGCTTAAGGCAGATGGGAGCTATTTTTGGATTAAGGCTGAACGATATCGCAGTCCTCTTGTACTCGCCTAGTTTTTCTGCGAAGACATCCCTGAATTCATGGACGAGGTCCTCCTCCCAGTCACTGCCACCGATTCAGTTAATGCCTGCCACTTCAATGCTGAGTGGCACGAACCATTGGAGGCCTAACAGGCTAGGCCGGTCCTTGTCGATCACAGTCAGGGGTAAGTACGCTGTGCGGTTTTTGAACAAGACCCAGACTCGACTGGATCCTATGACTGGAATCCTATTCCCCTGATAGTCTTTAAGTATGAGTCTTTGGGAACGGAGGTCTTGGCGCCGGATAGTAGGGATGAGTTGCTTGAGGGTCTTCCAGGAGACCATCGAGAGAGACGATCCCGAGACGACTTCCATTTGGCAGGGCCGGTTTTCAATGGCCACTTTAATTCACATTTTCTTGGCATTCAAGGAAGAGGCGTGACCGATAGTGATAGTTTGGTGAGCTTCCTCTCGCTTCTTGGGGCGATTTAAGGTTCGGTTTCTGTAGGATTGGTTTACTGGTTCTCGCCTTACAAGATGGTTTCCTGTCGATTTGCGATAGTTAGCCCCCTTCGAGGTCTGGCTGGGTCCTTGGAAGCTTCTACAGACCCATCCGATGTGGCCTCGTTTCCCGCACTCATGGCAGAGCACGTTGTGGAATTTGCATTCGGACCTGGAATGGTTGGCCCCACAGCCAGCGCATGGGTGTTGGGACTTCGGGTAATGGTCCCGATCGGAGTGCAGGCGATGGACCTCTTCTTCATCGCTGTCTGATGACGTGGTGGGTCATGGTGGGTCGTCAGGAGCTGTCCCTCTGACTTGGGTAAAATGTCGCTGGTCGGTTGGTATACCGGAGCGTGGTTGTGCTGCAGTTGGGCAGCTAACTTCCTGGTTGCTTCTGCTGCAGTAGCATCAGCGATGGCATCGGCAAGGCTGATATCGCCTTTCGCCATCAGCTTACTCTGCATGTTTAGTGCATCTAATCCCAAAACTATTCGATCTCTTAAAGCCTCTTCCAGGTCAGCGAATCCGCAGAGGTCTCCCAGGTTTCGGAGGTCTGCGATGAAATCGGCAACGCTTTCTCCCTTTCGCTGGTTTCTTTGGTAGAACTCGTGCCTCCTTACGAGCATTGGTACGATTGGTGCATAATGGGCTCTCAGTAGGGGTTCGAGGACGTCCCAGTCCATAGCCTTCACTTCAGCCGGTTTCGCTAGGGCCTTGGCCATTTGAATACAGTTGGCCCGCAATGCGTTAGGAATACCGCCTGTTTCTTCCCGGTCGTGGCATCCTTCAAATTATTAGTTTCCAAGAACATTTGGAAACGATCCATGTAAGACTCCCAGTCTTCTTGCGCTGGGTCGAACAGAGCGGGTGGTATGACGCCGCTGGACATGGTTCCGCCGTTGTGCGATTTCAGCCACGTGCTCAGTTATCGTCTTCGTTGTTCAGTCAGCTCTGACGTCTCCATATCCCATCCTTGTCACCAGTGTTAAGTTTGGAGCATGGGCGCGAATAATGGAGACGAGCCGGTGAAACGGTGAACTTCAAACTCTTTATTACATGGTGTGACAGCTCAAAACAACAGCTGCTATAGCCTTCCTTATATAGGCAACTTATTAACTATTCAACCAATGAGAACCTGGGAGCGCTAGCTCCATTGACCAATGAGAACGGCTTGTTAATGGCCAATCAGAAGTGCAGGGCCAGAACCCTGCACTTGACTTCAAGCTCAAGATAACTTTATTACACATTTATTCATTCACAACAATTCTCTCTCAGATCAATCCATCTCAGAGGGTTGTTGTAGGGAAAACAGATGGATGAAGTTTTGTTTGACATGTTTGGGGCCTTGAGTTATTTGCAAATAGAGTAAAGGTGACATGTATGTATCTACATGTGTATACACACACACATACATAATGTATAAATTAATTTTCATTGATGCTTTGGTTTTATTCTCTGTTGAAATAATAAGTTCATATTGACACTGTACCCTAATATCTTTTTATAATGTGTATGCTACTGATCATTCTGCGTTCATGACTGATCATATGCATCATTTTTATTCTGTTCATTTCTTCTAGTCTGAAACTCTGACTCTCAAAATCATGACTATTTAATACAGCTGTGGATTGAACTAATGGTGTTGCTTCTGTTACTTGAAACAGTTGCATTGGGTCTAGCAATGTGTCACTAGGATGAAAAACAACAAACTAGATCCAGTTATCTTTCTGGATCAAGTACAGCATGCATAAATGGCAATTTCATGGCATTTGGAGAGGCAGGAAATTAAGCCTCTACATCTAACTGGTGACTTTCTCCCAAGACACTGGCTGGCTGCTGTTAGAAGCAGATTGTTGGGCCAGATGGATTGTAGCCTGGTTGAGCAAGGCATTTTTTTTCATTCTTTAAAAATAGGTTATATAAAACATGTTATTTTCAGAATAACTAAGACTAGGATACACATATTAGTTAATTAGTCACAACAAAGAAACATTCAGCAACATTAAGTGGAAAGAATAAAAAGGAATGGAAAAGTTGCAGCAACATATTGACTTAAAGATCGTATATTTTTCTCTATTTGCCTTATGTTCAACCCAGGAATACCACTGCATTAGTAACCTGAAAGCAGGAAATATGGCTGCAAGATTCTAGACATGCAGAAAATGAAAAGTTGCATGAATGCATGAAAGTAGTGGGGCATGTAAAAGAAGGCATGTTTGGCAGAAAAAAAATGAGAAGGAGCATTCCAGATTATAACATTCTTTGACCTTCCAGCATCTCTCACTGTTGGCTGGGGCTTCTTGGATTTGTAGTTCAGCTACATCTGATGGCCTGCTACTTTCTACTTTTTGTATCACTCCTTAATCTCTCATCACCACTTCCAATATTTAATTTCACTTCAGTGTGATCAGAAAACTAGATTACAAGAGTGGTGCAATGTGAGATCACCTATGGTTCCACTATGCCACGAGGCTTTCATCAGGCTTCACACACTGAGCCAATTAATTTTACTATCTCAGTTCATCTTCGGAAAGACAGGGAAAATACTGCACAGAAAGTTGCATTGTGTTTTCTCTAGGGGCAGTGTGGAAACAGTTTCCCTACTTGTGGAAATTTCTACTTTATCTCAACCCTGACCTGAGGGATTCTCCTTCCCTCTAAAGTAAGCATATTGCTTTGCCATTGCTCCCTCATTGCTTTCTGGTTTTTCTAAGGGGCAGCTTTGCTTTCTGCTGAAGTCATGGGTGTGTAGTTGTTGAGTGTTTACTTTTTTAATCACTGTACAGAGCAAATACAATGATGGAACAACAAAAGAAGTCAGGGAACAGATTAGCCTGTCAGCATTCACACTCCTTTGCTGGTTATCTGGAATGGGAGAATTGGTCATTTTCCACACAGGTGTTTATGCAATGAGTATGTATGCATATTTATTTATTCATTATTCATTTATGCATATTTATATAAAAATATGGCCATTTATAAATAAATGCAATGGGCGTAAGTGCATAGACAAAGGTAGGCTTGATTAATAATAGCTGCAATCATGGAAACCTCCCATTGATAAAGAGTACTTTTGTCACTTACACCAACAATGTTGGAGTCAGGTTTCCAAGTAATGAATTCCAAGTTAAAAGAAAAATAACAAAGTCCATCTTCAAAAAGATTTCTTTTATTTAGGAAAGCATCAAATTGGCAAATCCATGATAATTCCAAATCTGACCCAACCCGGAATTACCCCACAATATTAGAAGTTAGAAACAACCCTCAAAAGTCACATTCTCCAATAGAAGTAATTCAACGTTGCTTGATGTCATAAATCTCCACCTTCAGGGCCCCCAGCACGGACAGCTTATTTCTCACAGGAAAGAAGATCACCTAGTCATAACACTCTCTTTATCTCCACTCCTCCCCCCTTAGGAATGTGTCAAACCTGAAACCCTTCTCCCATTACTGTCACAGAGAAAATAAGAAAAAGAACATATACTAACACAAACTAAAATGGCTACACTTATGTCAATTTCTGGCTTGACAGTTGGTTTTGTTACATATAAACAAAAGGCTTCTAGTCAATATTTTAGGGAACATAAAATGTTATACTTCTGTACAAAGCTTCATGTTCTTTAGTGATTTGAACCCAATTAGCAGAGACTAATGTGTATCTGTGCATAGAGTATACTGCATCCTCTAAGCATCTTTCTATAAGCTCTTACAAAATGCTTGATAAACAGTTGCATATACTTTGATCATATTGGTGAAACTATAAGCAGTCTACTTCCCTTAGGGCATGTTATTCATATTTAGTCAATTATTCTAATTTAGAAACTGCATCTAAACATTGCTCTGTTTTATAATTTCAGTTGATTTCCAATTAAAGAATAAGGTTCCTAGAATTGAGGACAATATCATCATATCCAGGGAAAGTAATTCTGAACTCACATTACTAAAGACACTTAATGAAATAGCTGAATATTAAAAGTATGCTTTTAATTCCATATGTGTAAATATCATGGAAATTATCATTCAGTCAACACTCCTGATGATTCCAGGCTGGAAAACTTATTATCTGATTTTTATAATGATCTTTAGGTTTAATTTACACAGAGATTCCTGTTCTTCACTTAAATATTTTCTCTTCACTGGAACATTTCCCTGTGGAATAAAGAATGGTTATTACAAGAGCTAAGACTGTGTCTTAATTTCTATATCAACCCATGGTTGTGGCACATGATATAGTTAGAGATTCTATAATTAGGAATAATAAAGTTAGGGATTCTATCAAATTAGATCATTCAACACCTCCTCACCAGAGTTCCCACCCTGGATATATTATCTTTAATTTCTCCCAATGACTATACCTGAAGAGTTTTTAAATCTATAGTATGGTACATAAATGCTTTTTGAGTAACTATAAACAGCATCTGTGGCTTTTGTGTGTATGGTACATGATCACTATACATGGTATCTATTATAGGTTGGACTTGGGATATTATCAAGCTCAAACAAGCTTTTATTTTTGCAATCCCTATAGAAAGTATACATGGCTCTAGCTTATAATTGTTTTTATTTATTTTGTCATTTGTCCTACTTATGATCCATCAAGACATCCAAAATCTTTTCTAGTGGCAAAGGTGGTTTTCATCTTCCTGGTACTGATATCCTTGATTTTTCCTACTCAGATGAAGGACTTGTTACTGCTTAAATTCTGTTTGATTCGGCCCATTTTTCCAGCCTGTCAAATCCTGCTGAATCTTATAAAGATCCTATGTTGTTTCCTATTCCTCTCTATTTTTATGCTGTCCACAGATTTGATAAACATATTTTATAACTTTTTACAGGGCTTAAACTGGAGGTATGCAATATGCTATTGAACATCTTCCAGACTGATGTGGAGTCAATGACATACACCCGCTGGGTATATGTCTTGGATCCTTGATTTTTCCTCCTGTTTTCTTTCCCCCCTTTTAAAAATAGAAACAATATTTTCCTTCTTCAATTCTTTTCTAGTCTTCTAGGGAAATTCTCAAAGATTTCTCTAAGATCACAGAAGGGGGTTCCACCCACAAGCTCCTTGAAGACCTTCAGCTCTTACTGGCTTACATTTTGAAGCTGAAGCTTGTTTATGGTGGCTACAGCTCCCTAATCATCTCTTCACCGACATGGGGTTGACATTCCTTCTTTTTTCTCAGTGGCTCTGTTTAGGTTCATCTACAGACAATTCCTCATTTGAGAGAAGTCTGAAACCAAACAGAAGTTGACAAGCTCTACCCTTTTTCCTGTAACTTGTGATCATCCTTTAAGAACTGGTGTCCCTTTTGCTTCAGAATTCTTACTGCTAACCTCACCCTCCCCCAAATCCCCTTTCATTGTTGTTAGCAGCCTTTGTGAGTTTAAGTTCAAGTTTGCTCACTTCCTTTCTAGACTTTCTTTTTCACAAGTGGTACTTACTTGCTGATCTTCTTAGCCATTACATCTATTTTCCATTGTCTATAAGCTAAAAATTTGTATGTATCCTCTGTAATTTTTCTAAACTCAATTTTTCCCCTCCTGGGAGGGTGTGCAATTACATTTCCAATATCTTAGTTTTGAGAAGTCCTCCATCTTCCCATGCTCCACTTGACTTGAAGAGTTCAATTTGTGGAATTCCATTTTGTCTTTCTCAAAGCTTAAACACATTTTTTTCTGCTGAGATTATTTTTTCATGCAATTCATTTGAATGAGATGCAAATTCAGCCCTTTTCAGCTTCATGAAGAAGAGGGGTTCATGCATGAAATGAATTATTTTACAAACAAAATGTCCTGTTTTAATGTCCTCAAAAGGTTACTTATTTCTCCAAGGCCTATGAACTGAACTCTTAAGGATAGCTGACATATTTTGCCTAACGCTACAGAGTATGCCTTGGAATCTTATTGACCTTTAAGCTGCATGCCAGAACTCCATTTGAAAGAATAAGTGAAACCAGGAAAAATAATATTATTAATTTACATTTAAACATAATAAAAAGTAATTATTTTTTCTGTGTAAAGTAAAAGTAAGGTTTTTTTTTTTACTATGATAATTCCTCCAATATTTAATAATATTTTTTCCCACATTTGAAATTACAATTTGAATGAAATATTTTGGTGTATTCTGGAGGAAAGGATAAAATAAATAAATAACGGTATTAAATTTATTATTTTTTTCTTAACTTCATCTTTTTTTCTGTTCACCAGTTCAACTTTTTTTTGGGGGGGGAGAGGGCAACAATATTAATTCAAAATGTTGCCTTGCATTCTTTCTACATTGGCTATTAAGTATTACATTTCAAATTTGACAATTTGTTCATTATTTATTTATTAAATTTATGTGGCCACCCAACTCACACATAGATGACTCTGGGTAGCTTATAGCATTGAAAAATCCACTGCATAAAAAACTCACAAATGCACAACCCTATGGCAGCAAGAATACTATCAAATCAATCACTTGATTTAGTCCGCCTCCATTTGTGGTTCCCAAGTCCCCTGAGACAACCACATTTTTAGGACCTTTTGGAAAAGCAATAAATTGGGGGCCAACTGTACCTCCAGAGAAATGATGGTCCATAGAGAAGGAGCCATCAACCAATGGGACCTGTAATATACCCTGCCTTCCTATCCTCATGGGCTGGGTGGATGTAATAGTGGATAAGTGGTCCTTCAAATAGCCTGGCCCAAACTATTTGGGATTTAAAGATGATAACCAACACCTTGAATTGTACTTGGAATCAGACAGGAGTAAATGCATGGAGAACGAGAGAAAAAAAAAACCTTCAGCCCTTGGGGAATAACTAAAAGAGCTGTTATACTTGGCTTAGAGAAAAGAGGACAAAACTCTACACTGTCATGCCAAAGATAAATCAAACATATTAACGATTATTGCTAAAGGCAAAACTACCTCAAGAGTATGGAAATGGAACCATAAAATATCTGGAAAAATATATTTGTGAAACGGATCATCTTCCTCACATCTGCCAGGGATGTTATATTTGCATTCTATATTAACCAGGTGACTTCTGCATATTTAGCAAAAGTATACTAGCAGAATAATATTTGTTGCGTTGCATTCTCCTGGAGTGGAATTTTAGTCCACTTGCCTGGAAGAATATTTATTGACTCAAGGCAGGAAACTCCGGAAGATAAGACATTCATATTCAGAATAATATGTCTGCCAGATATTCTGCGAAATATTGAAGTATCCTGTAGAAAGGGAATACATGATATCTGATTCAGAACAGATCAATAAAGAAACAAGATGGTGATTTTAAAGCTAAACCTATGTTTCTCGGCATGCAATCCTGTGAAAGAACACTAAAGCAAGTTTTTACTTGAGTAATTTGTTGCACAGACACAACATCCCATAAAATAATTTATTTTTGCTAATCTCCCAGAATTCTGAAACTTGTACATAAAAAAGCATTTTATCTGAGATGTGTGTAAAGTTTGCCAAAGTTTTATACGTATGTCAAAAGCACACTCCTATATCGTTTTTTTTTTAATTGTCAGATATCAAAATAACCTTCCTGGAGATCAAACAAAAATTTCTCTTCCCTTTCCAGTTCCATGCAGTATCTTATTTTCATCAAATGTAGTTTCTCATCCTCTACTGCAAAGTAAGAATTTTGTTTTATCAAAACAATTATTCAAGGAAACTCCCAATATTCTTATTCCAGCAAATGATGTCCAGATGCAAAATATAAACCAAGAGAGTTGACATCTTGCTCCCATCATAATCTTATTTCAAAATACAATAAGACCTTTGAGGGGGAAAAAACAGTCTCAGATTGGGCTTTTTATAGCATTGAAATAATGCTGTAAAATATATGAGTTCTTCTTCAGAATTGGGAAAAGACATTCTAAAGGATTTCTAAATCTAAGCATAACACATCCTCCCCAATAATTTGCTAATTGGAAACATGAGCAACAGCTTTCTAAAGATTTACCAGAAGGAGCAACCAGTGAGTCATTCTACTGCTTATACACGACAAGCAGGAGATGATGAGCTGTCTAGGTGGGTGGGTGGCTAAGCTGCACGATTCATTTTTGGCAAGCTGAATGTTGAGGTGTGCTTCTCCATACTGTGGCTATATGCTTCACACCACAGTAGAATGGTTTTCCCCCCTTAGCATGTTTGATCTCCAGAGAATGAGAGATATTTATGAATAAATTAGAATGCACTTCATATTAGGCACTGAAGAGGAACTGATTGAGGCATGTGTTTTTTACATGCATCTCAAACATTATTTAAATTCTTAAACACGAGGCAAACAGTTGCCCTTTTTAAAATACCTATTTTAAGACTAGAGTAACTTCACAACTTAATACATGCTCCCATGGGAATTTTTTAAAAATGTGTGATGTCAATGAATTATTCAAATTTTTAAAAGGATACGCTACTTGATAGTGAACTATTCAAAATGAGACTCATTTTGTTGCTAATTCACAAGAAGGGGAATAAATGCTCTATTGGGGGGATGTCCCTCCAATGGCTGACCCACCAGGCTGAAGATTTGTAGAGACACATAGAAGTAATTCTAGTTTGGACTTCCAGGTTGCCCAGTGTGAAGGATACCTTTTTAGGTTTTCCAGTTCCAACCCATGAAAGTCCATATAATTGCTGCAATGAATAGAATATTGGTCTTGGCAGAGAGGTATAGATCAGATTCCTTGCTCAACTCAGCTAATGTTCTTCTATCTATCAACTAATCCATCTAATTTACCTTGCAGGAGTCTATGTGGGTAAAACTAACATCCTGGAGGAAGAACTGAATGCAATGCCACCTGTTCAATTGCTGGGCTTTCTTTCTTTCTTTCTTTCTTTCTTTCTTTCTTTCTTTCTTTCTTTCTTTCTTTCTTTCTTTCTTTCTTCTCTCTCTCTCTCTCTCTCTCTCTCTCTCTCTCTCTCTCTCTCTCTCTCTCACACACACACACACACACACACACACACACACCTCAGAATGTTTCTAATGGAGATTTTGAGTATCTCTTATACTATTGCTGAACTCATGATTTTTGCATGAAAATGATGTAATCTTGTCATAACAGCAAGCACCCTTCTGCTAATCTCTGCAGCATAATTAAAGGTAACTTTAACATTTTATTCTGTTTCCACTCTTTATGCTTATAAGTTTTCTCTCCTTGTATTTAAAATCTCCATGAAATCGTATATGAACTCTATGCGATCATTCTGAATCTCCTCAATTGTGCATAATGCAAAATCATCTACAAGTAGCACAAACCTTTGTACCTGGGTAAAATTGAACAAAATTGTATAGTGTTCCAAAAGCACACATCTGCACATAACCCTTTCAGCATCATGATGAACTAAAGTGGGAAAACCTATTCTATTTAGATAGTAGTATCACCCGGCCAATGTTTACAAAGTCCTATTGCCCTGGAAAAAATGCTACATTGCTGTCATGAGACTTGAATGGTGCTGAAAGAAAAGTGGTAATTTCAGATATATCAGATTACATTCCAATATGATAAATATCTAATGTAAACAGGTTCTCAGGAGGAGAACATCTGCCCTCATGGGTTTGAGTCATGTGATGTTAAGAGCTGATAGAAATGCTGTTATCAGCTCAATTTACTTACACAAACCATAACGAACCAACCAAAGCACTAGTGTGTATGTTTATCTTACCTTGGAGGGAAAAAGTGAACTAATTTGAGTAATGTGTTTTTTTCATTATAACCATCTGATACATAACTAAATGGCACTCTGTCAAAACAGGCAGACACATTAGTGGCCCAAGGTTGAACGGTCTCTTCCTACCGCCTGGACAGTTAATTTGCTTGTTGTATTTCACTGTTTGACCAAATATCAGATTAGGCAGGATGCATGTCTTGTGACTATGTTGTACAAGAAGTTAGGGTTTGTCTGTGTAAGAAAAGGGATGCAATTGTATCCCAGAATCTCAGTGGGAGGTTAATTGTTATGGTTGTACAATGCTTTGGAAGAGGTGCTTTGGAACACACTACAGTGATCCCAGCACCCATCCTTTGTGGATAATTAAACTGACATGCCTTTTTCCCACATGATCATGAGGAAAAAAAAGAAGCAGATGCTTTTTTGACTTGCAGACAGATGTGATGCTCATGTCTCTATGTGTTCTGAACTGTCTCTTCCAAAGCATTTCAGAAGCACTTTGCATCCTTAACAAATTTATCACTGTGACTAATTTGGCAGAGGGGAAAAGGGAGACAGAGATACACACACATACACACAGTCAGAGAGAGAGAGAAAGAGAGAGAGGGGGGAGGGAGGGAGGGATGGAGGGAGGGAGGGAGAGAGAGAAAGGGAGAGTGCTACTCAAGAACATCAGTGACTATTGTGGTTGATTGAGGATTTCATCCTTGCTTTACTTAGTTCAGATCTTTCATCTTAACGATATTCTTCTGTATCTTCTATTTATCTTCAAGAGGTGGGCAGATTCTTACTTAGCAGAACATCCTGGCCAGTCTGGTATCCCTAAAGGGGATGTGATTGCATAGCCCTGAATGCTGAATAAATGTGTATAAGAGATTGATTTAAAAATGCAATAAAATGTTACAGAAATTTTGTATTTCTATGTCTTTTACTCTAATATGTTTTGTCTCATTTTAGTTTGCTACTTTAGTGTTTAAAAGAAAAGCCTTATCTCATTTTCCCTCATTTCATTCATATCTGTATTGAATTATAAAAAAGAAGAGGTCGATCTCCATGTTTTCTTCCTACTTTTTGATTCTTAAATTTCTCTCCCTGCTTTTCTATTCAAATGCATCCTCGCCATTTTTGGACCTTCTCCCATCAATGATGAAATTAGGACTGTCATATGATGCTGAACTAATATAAACTTTTACCTGATCACAAGCGTACTTGCTTCTCTTCAGGACATATGACTAGCAAGGAAGAGGGAGGGGCCAAAGCAATTTGCAGCAATCTGAGCCATTCTCCCACTAGTACTCCCTTTGTAGAATGTTTTGGTTTTGCCTTGTTTTTTCTACATAACTCCAAGTCAAACCTATCCCATTTTCAAACTCCATCTTCCTTTAGAGGTTTCCCCCACTTCCAATCTCAAAATTGGTGCTATTCTGTTCAAGGTTTTTTTGAGTTATCCTACTGGTGTGAAGAAAGATGGACAGAATCCCAAGCCTCTTTTCATAGCTATAGAGCCAGAATGAGTCATAGAGCTGGAAGGAACCATAAAAGTTGTGTAATCCAGCACCCTACTCTGTGCAGGTTGCATCAAACGTATCTGATTGAAGAACTCTTAACAAAGAAAACGCATGTGTTATGTGACAGCTCATTCTACAAATAGCAGCTGCAGTCCAGACAATTTTCCTGATGTCTTGCTTGAATCTCCTTCTGTGTAGCATTAACAGCTAGCCCATTCCTTCTTTCGTGAGGCAATTTTCAGATATTTGTAGACAGCTATCATGCCTTTTCGAAATCATCTTTTCTAGCCCTGTTCAACCAGGGCTAATAGCTTCAGGACTACTGGAAGAAAAGTTGTTTATCCACTGGAAATATAGAAAGGCTGAAAACATAGAAATGGTTATCTGCTCTTGCAAATTAAATCCAACAAGAAGAGGACATTTGAAAAGAATGCACCATTTCTGGGAAGAACAACATTCAGAATCAGAAACAATGTTTTTAGATCAATATTGATTATAATATGAAATAAAGTATTAACAGAAGTAGAACTGGAATTTAGCTCAGGGGCCACGTACTGAGCTCAAATTTAAAATTGAAATGACTTCTTCATTTGTAATTTAAGCCTATTTTATATAGAATAGTTAAACAATGCTTCCCAATTTCAACCTTCAGATTTTGAAGACAGATATGACATTTCAGAAAAAAATTGAGACTGGATCCTTTATCCTTCTTCCTCTTTCTCTCTAGCCTTCTTCCCACATGCATGGATTTGAAAGTTTGATGCTTTTTTTCTCTGTCTCCAGCTGAAGTGGTAGTCTCCACTTCATTTTTCCATTTCAGTAAAAGTAAGAGATAAAATATATAGTTTAGATATTATGCTGAGGACATAATACATTTTATTCCTAGCTACATGCATATAAGCAGTGGTGGTGCAGTGGTTAGAATGCAGTACTGTAGGCTACTTCTGCTGACTGCCAGGTGCCTGCAGTTCAGCAGTTTGAGGTTTAAGGTTGACTCATCCTTCCAAGGTGGGTAAAATGAGGATCCAGATTGTTGGGGTGCACTATGCTGACTCTGTAAACCACTTAGAAAGCCCTGGGAAGTGATATATAAATCTAAGTGCTATTGCTATTGTTAACAAATTAATCTCCATGCATTGAATTAGTCTCCTGGTAATAGACATAGATATATCCATATATTTGCTTGGTAACAATAGTGAATAGATTTGCCACTGACTTCATGGATCGTATGGTTTTCTTGTAGTGCTGGTGGACTTTCCAGTTTGACCTGTAGCTTAATCAGATCTGATCCAGCATAGCTTTTGTTAAGACTGGGTTACATGTCAGGTAGGATCAGGTATATGCTGCCATCTGGCTGGGCATTTGGGAGGAGATGAAGATAATGAATCTTATGAAATTATAATCCTCCACCTTTTTTTTTACAAGATGGAAATATCTTTGCATGGGCAATTTGTAAATAGTATGTGGAAGTAGTCCTTTGTATTCTAGTACACAATACTGTGTTGCAAATATTAACAGTTTAGCTTGATAGGTTACATAAACCGGTGTGTATGGATGACTTATGTACTTGGCCAACAATAAAGTACACTGTGAGTGCCACATCATAATATTAAATTATTTGCTCCCTAATCCACAGGTCTAATGAAACTAAATAATTGGAGGGAAGCCAAAATTATACATTGGGAACATTAAAAAAAAATCTCTTCATTCAATAGCTATTAACCTAGCAATAATATAGTTTGACATTCTGGTACAAAATAAGGAATTCAAACCTGTTTGAATGTAACTCTTTCAATAAACTAAACTATTGAGCTGGAAGGTGGTACACTTTTGTAGATTTCATTGTTGTTGTCGTTTTAAGACTATGTTCCTTTCTTGGAGATTAAATGAAACTGCCATATTTTTTTTTAGAAATGGAGAGGATTAATAGCCAGATTTTTGTAGAATCATACTCCCCTGAAGAAATGACCTATCCCTTCAGAGGATGCTGTTCTAAGCATCATTAGTATATCTAAACATTATTTTTCCCAATCATTTTGCCAGGTAAAGCGTAAGAACATTTTCAGATTACTCACGAAAGCTTTGAATAGTTCAAATTAATTGTTTAAACTGTTGCCCAAAGGATGAAAATATTTTGCAGGCTCTATGGTTCTCAAGACATAATAAACCCTAACTCAGGATTAACAAAGTACAATTAAAGGTAGTCCTAATTTACAACAGTAAGACCACTTGACGTTACAACGGCACTGAAAAAAGTGACTTATGGCCATTTTTCACACTTTTAACCATTGCAACTTCCCTACGGTCACATGATTTACATTTGGATGCTTGACATTTGGTTCATGTTATGATGGCTGCAGTGTCCCAGGGTTATGTGATCACCTTTTGTGACGTTCTGACAAGGAAAGTCAATGGAAAAGCCAGATTCACTTAACAACTGTGTTACTAATTTAATAGTTGCAATGCTTCACTTAACAAATGTGGCAAGAAAAGTTGTATAATGGGGCAAAACTCACTTAACAAATTTATCACGTAGCAACATAAATTTTGAGCTTAATTGTGGTTATAAGTTGCAAGTTGTGGTTGTAATTGTGGTTGTAAGTGGAGGACTACTCCCAGAACACAGAAAGGCCAAACCAATAGATTGTATGTAATAATTTACACATTATATATACAGTGCAAACTTTTTTTAGTGTGATCATTTGAAGATTCTAGGCAACAACGCTGTATTGAGTCATCATAAAAATTTCAGAACTTCCATTTCTACTGTTGCTTGCCATAAGTTAGTAAGTCTGTAGGATGAAATCTTACATTGGACTGGACATACACCATTTCACATAGAGGTTTCTTGGTTTATTTACAGTTTTTGTTGCCAAGCTATTGACTTTGTTTAGACTCACAGTATTCAGCCCTCTCAAATCCACTGTTGCACTTGTTCATTGTGCTGGATTGAATTGGTATACATCTTATTTCAATATCAGTTTTCTATGAATAATCTACTAATAATAACTTCATATGCATTGTTATAAATTTAGTTCTACTAGTTAAAAGCAGAACATAACATAAAAAAATAATATAAAAAAACAAAACATAAAAACATAAAAAAGCAAAACACAAAAACACAAAGAAGTGAAATATTCATACCACTTTATAATACCTTGATAAGACCATACTTGGAATACGACATCCAATTTTAGTCGCCACTACATAAAAAAGATGTTGAAACTCTAGAAACAGTGCAGAGAGGAGCAATAAAGATGATTAAGGAAGTGGAGGCTAAAACGTGAAGAATGGTTTCAAAAATTAGGTAGGTCTAGTTTAATGAAAAGAAGAACTAAGAGTGATATGATAGCAGCATTCTAAGGGATTGCCACAAAGAAGAGAGGGGTCAACCCATTCTCTAAAACACTTGAAGGCAGAACAAGAAGCAATGGATGGAAACTCAGCAAGGACGGAAGCAACCTAGAACTGAGGAGAAATTTCCTGACAGAACAATTAATCAGTGGAATGACTTGCCTCCAGAAGTTGAGGGTGTTCCAACAGTGGAGGTTTTTTTGAAGAGATTGGAAGCCGTTTGTCTGATAAAGTACAGGGTTTCTTGCCTGAGCACAGGATTGGACTAGAAGACTTCCAAAGTTCCTTTCAACTCTATTATTCTATTAAAAAGCTTATTCTGTCAATTTATTTACAAATGGGCAAGTAAGAGAGATAAAAAGCCCCCAGTTTTACTATAGCTCTAAAGAAATAACAGTCTACTACACATTTGTTGCCATTTATTATATTTCCAAGAATTTATTCTATCTAGTCAATGATAAAATTCACTCAGAATCCCTCTGAGAGTAAGATGGATGGTATCTAAATTTAAATAAATAAAAATGAAATAATAAATAAATAAAATTTTAAATAAGTAAAAGTAAAATAAAATCCAGATTATTTTAGTGCTGTGTCCAATAGCATTTTGACAAGCTGTGGCAATGTCAAAATGATGATGTGTATAATAATTTATCTTGCAGATATTGCAATCATATCCCTATGTCATGACAACTAGTGTATGAATGTAAATCATATGTATGCACATTATTTATGTCATCCTTTCCAGAGATATGTCCTAGCTACACAGGAAAGCAGAAAAAGATTAATAAAGTGATGAAACACCTGCACAGGACATTTAGAGTTAATAATTTGCCTTTTCAGGGGCTGTGGATAACTTTTATTTCTCCATCCCAATGGCACAGCGATATATCCCTATGGAAACTCAATTATATCATCTGACAAATCAGATAATGGTTTGTTTATTTAATAATGTTTATTTGCTTGTTTCCACTTTGGCCTCCTCTTCTGAAGTAACACAGACCCAGTCTCCAGGTGACTTAGTTGCTGATCACTTTGATGAAGCTCAATGACCATTCTTTGTGTTTGAATTGTTTTAGCTTAGTGTTCTATCTTTAGGTTGTTGTTTTTTTGTTCAGCACCATTAGTTCCTTATTTTATGCTTCCGGCTGGTGTATGAAATCATGACATCTTGTGCTTACTGGCTCCAAAATACAGCTTTTACCAACAGAACATGATCACAAGCAGGGGTGGGTGTTAGGGATAACATTGTTTACCCTAACTGGTTCAGGTAAAATAATAAATAAGTAATCATGGTTTATATGTTAAAGTGTCTGCAACTTTAAATGTGGGAATGTAATTAAGGGAGTGGTTGTGAAAGCACTTTAAAAGAAGCAAGACTGCAGCTTGCTCTCTCTGGCTTTGATGATCCCTGATTGCTGCATGGACTCCAGACTGCTTTACTCGAACGGGAGGGATAAACAAAGGACTGATTTGTAAGTGAATTGACATAGGATATTCTACACGGACTTTGCTAACTGAAAATCCTTGAATGGACTGACTAAATGATACATGACTAATGGACTGTTATTTT
>BHEV01009011.1:0-19613 GCA_004319985.1 Emydocephalus ijimae | reverse complement strand
TCCCTGGGAAACCCCAATCGTAACACCCATCAAGTCGGATGGATCGTTAAGAATTTGTGGGGACTACCGAGCCACCCTGAACCACGCCCTTCAGCAGAACGCTTACCCAGTACCGGTGGTCCAACACCTTCTCCATTCCCTGGGGGGCGGAAAAGTCTTCACTAAATTGGATTTAGCACAGGCATACCAATAACTGCCTGTAGACAAAAAAACGGCAGAGGCACAAACAATCGTTACACACCGAGGTGCAACCGACTCCAATTCAGAGTTAGCGTGGCCCCAGGAATTTTTCAGAGCTTGATGGAGAGACTACTACAGGGTATAAAAGGGGTTGTACCTTATTTTGATGACGTTTTAATTGCTGCTCTGACTAGAGAAATACTAAGGGAGCGCCTGAGGTTAGTTCTCCAGAAATTTAAAGACTCTGGTCTTAAAGTAAAAAAAAATAAATGTCAACTGTGTACGGGTAAAGTAGAATTTTTGGGGTACTTAATCGATAAACAAGGCATTCACCCCACCGATAGCAAGCGAAGGGCAATAAAAAACGCTCCAAGGCCCAGAAATAAGACTGATCTCCAAGCTTTCCTGGGCCTTATCAATTTTTGCAACGTGTTCCTGCCCCACAAAGCGACCGTAGCTGAGCCCCTACATCGTCTGTTGGACAAAAAGGCAACCTGGGTCTGGGGACACCGAGAGGAACACACGTTCCAACAAGTAAAAAACTTATTGACCTCAGACGCTGTTTTGATGCAGTATAATGAGACTTTGCCTTTAATGATTACATGTGATGCATCACCATTCAGAGTGGGTGCCATTTTGAGCCATGTGTTACCAAACGGTAGTGAAGCCCCTATTGCCTACTTTTCAAAAATGCTATCAAAAGCTGAACATAACTATAGTCAAATTGATAAAGTGGCTCTTGCTGTTGTTTCTGCTGTTAAACGATTTCATGAATATATTTATGGGCGAGTTTTTACTATAGTTACCGACCACAAACCTTTGCTGGGGATTATAGCAGACGACAAGCCAACTCCTTATATATTATCTCCCAGAATGACTCGCTGGTCAGAATTCTTGGCTGCATATAATTATAAACTGCAACACCGCCTGGGGAAAGCCATCCCCCACGCTGACGCACTAAGCCTTGCACCACGTCCGGAAACCGTTGACGACCCAGCTCCAACCGTCACAATGCTCCAGATTGAGACACTTCAATCACCACCACTGACAGCTCAAGATATCGCGATCGAAACTAAACGCGATCCCGTTTTGGCGCGAGTTCTTAGCTGGGTCAAGCGAGGATGGCCATTGGATCAAATCCCTGACAACTTCAGTCCTTTCAAGAATCGACAGACGGAACTGTTTTCCCAGAAAGGCTGCATAATTTGGGGGGATAGAGTCATCGTCCCAGAGCGGCTGCAACGAGCGGTATTGAAAACCTTGCATGAAGGCCACCCCGGCATCGTGCGCATGAAGGTGCTCGCACGAAGCTACGTGTGGTGGCCGGGTATCAACAAGCAAATTGAGGCCTGGGTAAAGACTTGTTGCAAATGCCAGGAAGTTAGCAATGCCCCACCGAAGGCAACCCCAACAGAGTGGGAAACACCCAGGGGACCATGGTCCCGCATTCATTTAGTTGCGGGACCTACTAAAGGACACACATTCCTAGTAACGGTGATGCCTACTCAAACTGGCTTGAAATCTATGAAATGAAAAGTACCACAACTGAATCCGTCATCAGGAAATTGGACAGATTATTCGCAACCCATGGACTGTCAGAAGTTCTGGTATCCGACAATGGGCCCCAGTTTACCGCGCTTTCTTTTGAACAGTATTTGGCGGACCGTGGCATTCGCCATGCGCTAACTTCGCCGGCGCATCCTGCGGCCAATGGAAGAGCCGAGCGCATGGTACAATTTGTCAAAAAGACCCTACATAAAATGGACTATGGCGATATCGAAGATAAGATTAACTGGATACTCTTTCTTCAACAAATCACTCTGCACAGCATCACCAACAAGACTCCGGCCGAATTGTTAATGGGATGAAAACTCCGCTCCCACCTTGATCAACTACACCCATCGTACGAACCAGAAAAACCACACGGATCCAGTGGGAAATGCCGCGAATTCCAGATAGGCAACTTAGTCTTCGCTAGAAACTTTTCTGGCGATCCTTTGTGGATCAAGGCAACTGTAATCCAAGTCACAGGACCCAGTTCGTACCGAGTAAAAAGTTGCAACAAAAGAATATGGAAGCGCCATGTTGATCAGCTGCTTTCAAGGCTGCAACCTGGTTTCTGCAACTCCGGTAACTTCCAAACTGAGGGGGGAGGAGATGCCGAGGAGGCCGAGTTTGAAACAGCAGAAAGCACGAGTGAAAGAAGTGAGCATTCGGAAGGATCAGAGAAGGTGGTGGACTTGCCTCAAAGAGACACCTCGTCAGAAGCAAGCCCACAAAGACTAGAGGACAACGAGGACATTAGTGGCACCGAGTTTTTAAATGAAGGACCGGAGGCACCCTACTCACCAGAAAACGTCCCGCCCAAACAAGATTATAAAGAAGTACCGGGGGGACAGCGAAAATCTAACAGACAATCTAAACAACCTGCCTACCTCAAAGATTACGTCACCGCATCCCTTAAACGGAACCCGGGGGGGAAGGGGTGTTGTGAATTTATAAAAGTGCTTAAATAAAGATTATTAAAGCCTTTAGAAAAGTGCAGGGTTCTGGCCCTGCACTTCTGATTGGCCGATAATAGCGACATCTGATTGGTCCATTCAGGAGAATCTGATTGGCTATTAGCAGGCCTCTTTCATTGGTTAAGGGAACTAACGCTTCCCGTTTCTTATTGGTTATTTGATCAGCAGCTTGCCTATCAAAGGGGCTATTGCTGCCGTAGTTTTTGCTCTGTTCCACAATGTTAAATAAAGAGCTGAAGTTCACTGTTCATCGTCTCATCTCCAATTCTTGCGCCCATGCGCAGAACTTAACAATAGCAACACATTATAAAGAAAGAAATGCAATCTAATCAGTCATTAATTCATGTTGCCTGGTTAGAAGATTCAGTAATAAACATATAGTTCCACTGAACAGATTATCTTTTGGAAATGTTGATTGCATATAATCCACAAATAATGTACCACCTGGATGTTTTTGATTAAAAGAACAAATGTTATTGCAGACCATCTGTTTTGCAGATGCAAAACAATAAATATATAATACCTGATCGTCAAATGTTCACGGGAGACTATTTTTTCCTGTCTATTTTTACTAAAATATGTGTCAGAACACATGGTCTATATTGTGTATGTCTAGTTCTTTTTAGTTGTGAGGACACAATGATAGGAAGCCCATCCTGACTTGAAAGATTATGTTACTAAAGATGGTATAATACAGTTACTCTTGATCTACAATTGGTTTCTTATTTTGATCTAATTTGTTGAGCTTATATGTAATATATTATATTCCTATATGGACTAGGAATTGGTCTGTCTGAGATGTTTAATCAATTTTTTTGATCCAAGCTAAAGCCTTCTCTTATCTGCCCAGTGCCTTGGTTGTGGTCCTGTCCTTCAAGACTATTCCTTATGCCTTATACATAGTCCCAGAATGGAAGAACTTGGGTTATCCCTGATGCATGGTTTGAACGAGGTCTTAATTATGGCTTGTGCAAATTATACTTATAGGTACTCTCTGTAATTGTGGATCTAGAGTTCCCTGGTTTATAAAATTGCTCTAGGAGATGAAACAATGTAGAGATGACATCTCTGGATTTGGATGGGATAAAGCTGTACCAGATAGAACTGGATTTGCAGTTCCTGTTAGAAGAACTGATGGCAGCTTTGGCTTGGATAGGGAAATGTGATCCAAATTCACCTTGTGTGCCAATTTCTAGACTGTGAGGCCTTGTTCATGTTCAGTCATGGCTTGGTGACATCTTAATTGGATGATAGTAATGCATTCTGCATAGCGTTGTCCTTTAAGACTATCGTGAAGCTGCAGCTGGTTCAGGATGTAGTCATGAAGACAGTTCTATGTGTCCCATGGTTGTCCTGAGCTACAAAGCTGTTGCATGAGCTGCACTAGCTCTCATTTGCATTCTTGGCGCAGTTCAAGATGCTGATTATCACTTTTAAATACCTAAATGGCACAGGGCGAGGTCATTTGTAGGACTGCCTCTTCTTGAACCTATTTTACTAGGTCAGTTAGTGCGCATATTCATGGTCATTTAATTTAGATGCTGTTATCTCTGTAGCTACCTCAGATATTTGCAATAACCATCTAGACAGTTTTTTGGCCTAAATTAGAATAGTCAGACATGGTACCTGGTGAGAAAAGTTGTTTTGTTTTTATTAATTGTTTTGAGCTATCTAGGATCACTTTTTGAGATAGGCGGTCCCATCAGATATGTGAATGTGATAAAGAAACAAACAGATTTGAACATCCAAGACAAGCTTCAGATCTGGTTTTTCTGGGTATTTTCTAGCCAAATACTAATAAGATCCAGCCCTGCCTAGCTTTTTGAGTTCAGCCAGAGTTGGCTAGTTATCACTTTAGCTGGACATATATTATTAGAAAATAATGCTTGCAAAAATTCAGATGCTGAACTATGATGTATACAAATATGTGCATATCACTGTAATAAAACAAAGTGTTATTTGAACCTCACTCAAAAAAATGTTACAATCTAGACTTCTGAATTTGATAAAACACCAACATTTTGTGAGGAGACAGCACACATTTATAATGACTTACAGTAAAATATTTTTGAATTTGTTTCATTGGGTAACCATTTTTGTATAGGTTTATGATATAACTGAGATATCTTAGTATCATAGATTGGGACAGAATTATTGTTTTTCAGAATATGAAAAAAAAAATCCTTTCTTCCTTTTAAGCAATCAAACTTTATTTTAACAATTATTTGAAGATTTCCTTTTCTTTTTTTTTAAAGAGTTGGCCAGGTATCTCTCAGCTGTTCAGCCGAAGTCCAGAAAGAAAGGGAAACAAAGCTCCACAGCAAGTAGAAAACTTTTTATTCATCCATATAATGTTCCAGGTTCGGGTAACAACAAGCATCAAAAATGATAGTAAAGTCAGCTCTGGTGCACCTCGTAGCCAGAGCTATATTTATACACCAGATAATAATGTAATGAGTTTATCCACTCTTCTGTTTGGAGCGTGGGCGCAAAGAATGGAGACTAGGCATCGGAAAGTGACTCAACTCTTTATTAGTGACTTCAGAACAGAGCTAAAATACTCGGGCAGCAGCAGCCCTTTTATAGGGCTTGCTGCTGTCATAACAGCCAATGCTTTGAGTTTGCCACGCTGGCGGCGTCCAATCGGCAGCGCCTGTTAACAGCCAATCAGATCAGCCTAGGATGACCAATCAGGATCCGCTGCTGGCGGGCCAATCAGAAGTGCAGGATTTCAAGCCTGCTGTGGAAGTAAAACTATTTAAGCTTTTAAATTAGCGCAATTGCTTAGTCCGTAACACCCCTCCCCCCTAGGTTCCGTCTGAGGGGTGGGGTGATGTATTCTCGCAAGTACGCAGGTCGTTTCACCTCTTTGCCCGATCTGCGTTGCCCCAACAGTTCTTGCCTTTGCTCTGTTCCCGATGGGCTATTTGCTGGGCTGGACAGCACGGCTGGGTCAACCACTTTGCTGGGCGATGCAGGGCTGTCATCCCTGCTTCCATCATGGCTGCCTCCTGAGTTTCTTGAGTTTGCTGCTGTCGCAGTGATGCTTTGTGGCGAGGCACTCATCTGATCCAGTTCTTCCTCGGAAGGTGAATATCCTGGGGTTGGTTGTGTTGATTTTGGGTTTCACGTACTGCGTCGTATGTTGGCTCATTTTCAGCCCCCTCGCTTTCCCTTCCCCCCCAGGTTTGAGGTTCAGGGCTAGAGACAGGGGTAGGTGCCAGTCTGGAATGAAGTTGGTCAATGTGACGCTTCCACATTTTTCAAGGCATGGCGTATCCCCCGATCCGCTAGGTACTGTTCAAATGCGAGAGCAGTGAATTGGGGACCATTATCGGAAACCAGGACATCTGATAGTCCATGTGTAGCAAATAGTTTATTTAATTTTTTAACGACTGCATCTGTGGTGGTGCTCTTCATTTTGTGGACCTCAAGCCAATTTGAATAGGCGTCCACGGTTATGAGAAAGCTATGCCCCTTGGTGGGTCCTGCAAAATCGAGGTGGATGCGGGACCAGGGACCCCGGGGTGTCTCCCATTCCATTAGTGGAGCTTTTGGTGGATCTGCACGAGTTTCTTGACACTTGTTGCAAGAGGCTACCCACGTTTCTATTTGTTTATCTATACCTGGCCACCATGCGTAGCTCCTAGCTCGTGCCTTCATTCGCACGATGCCAGGATGTCCATCGTGCAACAGTTTCAGGACTTTTTGTTGTAGCCGCTCCGGAATGACAACTCTGTCTCCCCATAATATGCATCCTTTTTGGGAGAAAAGCTCTGTCTGTCGGTTTTTGAAGGGTTTGAAGATGTCACTGAGTTCATTGTCAGGCCAACCTCTTTCCACCCAGCTGAGGATTCTTGCTAAACAAGGATCTTTCCTCGTTTCTGTGGCGATGTCTCATGCAGTCAGTGGTGGAGAAGGAAGGGTTTTGATTTATAGCGTTGTTAGTGTTGGAGCCGGATCGTCTATGACTTCGGGTAGCGGTGAGCGGCTCAAAGCGCCAGCATGGGGAATGGCTTTCCCCGGGCGGTGTAGCAAATGGTAATCGTATGCGGCTAGAAGTTCCGACCAACGCATCATTCTTGGCAATAAGATGTAGGGTGTTGGTTTGTCCCCTGCTAAAATGCCAAGTAATGGTTTGTGATCAGTAACTATGGAAAAGGGTCTTCCATATACATACTCATGGAAGCGTTTGACAGCAGCTACGATAGGAGAGCCTCTTTATCAAGTTGGCTATAGTTCCTCTCAGCTTTCACTAAAGTCTTTGAAAAATATGCAATAGGTGCCTCAGTACCGTTTGGTAGGATGTGGCTCAGGTTGGCTCCTACCCCAAATGGTGAGGCATCGCAGGTGACGGTTAAAGGTAAGGTTTCATTATATTGTATCAATACAGCATCTGAGGTTAAGAGGTCTTTGATTTTCTGAAAAGCTCATTCTTCGCATTGTCCCCAGACCCAGGAAGCCTTCTTGTCGAGGAGCCTATGCAGGGGTTTGGCCACAGTTGCTTTCTGGGGCAAGAAGATGTTATAAAAGTTAATGAGTCCTAGGAAAGCTTGGAGGTCTGTTTTATTCTTAGGTCTTGGGGTGTTTTTTATGGCAGTCAGTTTCTTTTCAGTCGGGAGAATTCCCTGTTTGTCAAGTAGATAGCCCAGGAATTCAACCTTTTCTGTTCAGAGTTGGCACTTGTCCTTCTTGACCTTTAGGCCAGCGTCTTTAAATTTCTGCAGAACCATTCGGAGTCGTTTTTCTAAAATGCATCTAGTCGGGGCAGCTATCAGTATATCATCAAAGTAGGGCACGATCCCTTTTATGCCTTGTAGTAATCTTTCCATTAAGCTCTGGAAAATACCGGGGGCTACACTTACTCTGAACTGGAGTCTGTTACACTTGAAAGCCCCTCCATGCGTGACTATAGTCTGGGCTTCTGCAGTCTGTGCATCTAGGGGGAACTGCTGGTACACCTGAGCTAAGTCCAATTTTGCAAATATTTTCCGAGGGAGTGAAGAAGGTGTTGGACCACAGGTATGGGGTAAGCACTCTGCTGGAGTGCATGATTTAGGGTGGCCCAGTAATCCCCGCAAATTCTCACTGATCCATCTGGTTTTATGGGGGTCATGATTGGAGTCTCCCATCGAGCATGGTCAATAGGTTCGAACACACCTTGTAATCTTAATTTGTCCAATTGTTCATCAATCTTTGGCTTGAGTGCAAAGGGCACTCGATGAGGCTTAAGGCAAATGGGCGCAACTTCGGGGCTGAGGTTAAATGATATAGGGGACCCTTTGTACTTGCCTAGCTTCTCGCTGAACACGTCCTGGAATTCTTGGATGAGGGCCGCTTCCCAGTCATCACTGCCAGTCTGGTTGATGCCAGCTAGTTCGATTCCTAATGGCACAAACCACTGTAGACCCAAAAGGCTGGGTCAATCTCGATTGACAATGGTCAACGGTAAAGTTGCGGTGTGGTCCTTGAAGGTGACTCAGACGTTGCTGGAACCGATGACCGGAATTCTATTTCCTTGGTAGGCTTTCAATATGACGTTTTGTATGCTGAGGTCCTGGCAATGGATGTCAGGGATCAGCTGTTTGAAGGTTTTCCAGGATACCATCGATAGGGATGATCCAGAGTCGACCTCCATAACGCATGGTCGCTGCTCGATGGCGACCCTCACTCGGATTTTCCTTGCATCAAGGGATGAAGCGTGGCCTATGGTGATGGTCTTGTGTGCCTCTTCTCGTCGGGATGAAGTGGTGGCTGCTCGGTTTCTGTATTGAAAGTTCCATTGGTTGTTTTGGCGGCCCCGATTAACTGGTGGGGTGCCTGTTGTCTGTTGGAAATGGCTTTCTCTCCTGGTTGGGCTGGGTCCTCGCTTGCTTCTGCAGACCTTAGAGATATGGCCCCTCTTCCTGCAGGAATGGCAGAGTGCATCTAGGAATTTGCAGTTGGATTGTGGGTGACTGCCCCCACATCCAGAGCATTGGTACGGTAATTTTCGATTCTTTTGGTCCCGCTGGTCGCGTTCTGACCTGAGTCTGTTGACATCTTCTTCCTCACTTTCTGATGAGGATTCGAGATCCTCATGGTGGGTGGTTGTCGCGTGCCTCTCGGAAAATGACATGGTGTAGCTGGCGAGTTAGCGGTGCAGTGCGTTTGCTCGGCGCATTCGAGCGGCTGACTTCCTGGTTGCTTCTGCCGCAGTAGCATCGATGATGACATCTGTGAGTGCGATGTCTCCCTTCGCCATAATCTTGCTCTGGGTCGTGGGGTCTCTTAGGCTCAGAACAATTCGATCTCTCATGGCTTCCTGGACACTTGCGAAGCCACAGAGTCTTCCTAGGTTTCTGATGTCAGTGATGAAGTCTCCAATGCTTTCACTTTCCCATTGGTCCCTCCAGTAAAACTCGTGTCTTCTGATGAGTGTTGGCACCACCGGTGCATAATGGGCCCGGAGGATTGGGGCAAGGTTGTCCCAGTCCATTGTCTTGACTTCTGCTGGTTTCGCAAGTGCTTTTGCCATCTTGAAGACGGCAGGCCCGCAATGGGTCAGGAATACAGGTTGTTTCTTGCCAGGTGTAGCATCTTTCAGATTGTTGGTCTTCAGGAACATCTGGAACCTGTCCATATACGAGTCCCAGTCTTCGTTAGCCGGGTCAAATGGAGCGGGTGGTATAGCGCTGCTGGTCATTCTGCCGCCTCTTCGGTGCGCTCTTAGCCATGTGCTCTGCAGGATTCGTTGAGTGTTTGATCAGCTCTTAAAGTCTCCACATCCCACCTTCGTCCCCAGTGTTCTGTTCAGAGCGTGGGCGCAAAGAACGGAGACTAGGCATTGGAAAGTGACTCAACTCTTTATTAGTGACTTCAGAACAGAGCTAAAATACTCGGGCAGCAGCAGCCCTTTTATCGGGCTTGCTGCTGTCATAACAGCCAATGCTTTGAGTTTGCCGCGCTGGCGGCGTCCAATCAGCAGCGCCCATTAACAGCCAATCAGATCGGCCTAGGGCGACCAATCAGGATCTGCTGCTGCTGGGCCAATCAGAAGTGCAGGATTTCAAACCTGCTGTAGAAGTAAAACTATTTAAGCTTTTAAATTAGCGTAATTGCTTAGTCTGTAACACCTACCATCCAGTGAATGCTACCGCTTAATTTCTGGTCACTATGTAACCCTCAATACCATGCATTCTTCTGTTAATTATCTATCCTCCTTTACCATATCCTCGCCACAGCACACTCTCTATATCCCACCAACTCCCCTGTGCCCTCCCAGTGTATATTCACCCCCTGAGGTCATTATTTTAACAGTCAGCATGTTCATCGCTCTGCCGATAACCACCTGCAACTTCTGATAGTTCAGCATCTGACGTCATCAGGGCTCGTCGTTCATCTCCATCGGCAACTCCGACCCGGTGTCGGTTGGCTGGCAGGTGCTTCCTACTGAGGTAGAATACTCAGATGTAGCAGAACGCTCAGTGTCATGGCTCCAGCATGCTGGGGGACGTGACAATTTCTTTATAATTACCCAAGGTGTTCTTAATGTACAAATCACATCATTTCATCGCAACTTAGTCAAATTTTCATTGAGCTATTCCCAAACAAATATATATTGAATAGTATTCAACAGAATGAGATCGCATTATGTTCAATAGGCCATACTTGTTTGAAAGTGTGTTGATTGTGGCTCAAATACATTGACTTTCAAAACTTGTCTACTTATCTGCTTTGCACTTTGGCTTTTATGAGGCCAATCATTCTAATGGAGTTTATCCTCATTTCCCATCCATTAGTGTTTGTCATTTCTAATGGTCATTATATTTAGTTTCTGTTAAGCTTAGCTGATATTTCTCCACCTGATCATTGCAAACATTATTCTGAGACTGATAAAAACTGTTCCCCTTTCTTCTTTGAGAGAAGCATGGGGATGATAATGATGATGATTCTAGTTTTGTTCATCTGAATTTGAGATTATTTTTCTGCTAGTCCAAGTACAGTAAGCAGGAAATAAATGCTGCAATCAGGCTCGCACTTAGAATCTTCATGAAATTTCTGCTTTAGTTAAAAAAAAAATCTTAACCCTCCCCCCAAATCAATTTTATCTGAGTTATTTATCAATTTCAAATTTGAGAAGGTGATTGAAAACTATAATGACATTTATGTGCAGAGCTACTCTTGTCTCTCTTGTGACAGTTCCTTTGCCCACTTACTTTATAGAATTCCATCTGGTCCTCATAATTCCTTTTTGATACTGCACATCTGAATGATTTTTTTTTTTCACCATCACAATCAGGTCATAAGCTTTTAGTAATGTTGCTGAAACCATTTTTTTCATTATAATGGTTCAAAATTTTACATATTACCTACGTGCATATGTCTTAATATTTTTGCTTTTGAATTTAGTCCTCTTATATAACACAATAAAGGAAGAAAAGGAGAAAAGCATTAAAATTATTCTTTCCATCCTGCCCTCCCCTCCCCTCCCCGCCTCCCTCCCTCCCTTCCATCTCCACTAAGAAATAAATAAATAAACAAAATGGGGGAAAACCTTTATGGATGATACATACAAACATAAACATGACTATCATCTCTATCCTTTCCATCTCTATCATCTCTGGCTCAATCACTGACATCTACTGTATATTTATTTTTTTATCTCTGAATGCTTTAAAATTTATTAAAATTATTATTAAATTGAGCTGCATCTTATCCATCTGGAATCAAATTGATCAACCCTTTCAAGACATTAATAAACACACTACTGCAGAAACTGAGGGGGAACACATGTTTTTTCAGAATTTTATGTCCTATTTCTCTCCAACCATGCTGACTTATATCTTCAGCTACATTGCCATTTAAATAACCCCCGAATGAATGAACCAATACATTGAAGTACATAATTCAGTATCTTTGAATTTTATTTGTTGTCCTCAAGTCATATGGTCAGTTCTATGAAGATTAGATCAAATAAAAAATTAGCGTGAGACCAAATTGCATGTGGCAGAGTATCTGCAGTTTAAAAAGGCTGAGATACCTCTTAAAAATACACTGAAGTGTCCAATATATGTGAACATTTTTTTGCATGAATTAATCTGCTCTTATTGTAATAAGCTATTTAACCTTTATTAAAATGCAAAATATTTGATTTTTCCATTGGGTTTCTCAACTCTGCCTAACAATTTTTTTCTAGAATATCAATATATATGTTAGTAGTAGTCTTCAATTATGTGTCAAATAAATTATAGAAACAATTTTAAGTTTTAAAATGCTTTCCAATACAGTAAGTAAAAAAAGAAGTTTCAGAAAGTACCAGTTTGTCAGGTTAAAACAACAGATTAAAACAATCAAAGACTATTTCATCACTTTTAAACATTCTGAATTCTTTCAATGTATCCATTTTTTGAAGTGATAGTTAACGATAAGCCAATCCATAGCATCATTATTTGCTCCCATACTCCAAAAAGGATTTACCTGTGATTTTTAAATTGGAATATTATATTCCAAATAATAAACTTCCCCCACCAAATTCTCCCAGCATGTCATGTGACCTTTCACATTGGAAAAACAATTGCATATTGATTGAAACAAGAACCAAGCTCCTGGCAAGATTCTACAATGTTAAGCAATAAATTTCAAGCTGTTCCATAATATAAACTCCATGCCAAGGTCAAGATCCAGAAAATTAATCTCCATCTTCATATGCAATTCGTAAAAAAGATACAAAAAGCCTGAAAGCTTGTTCATCCCATATTTTGCAAGAATTTATCTATTTATTGTCTCAGAGAAATAACATATCTCTTATAAATTCAAAGTGTTAGTGCAGTTTGAAGTGCAGTTCAAAGGCCTGGATATCTACAAAGGCCTCCATAGCACCTACAAAGGCCTCCATAGAACAGGGCCTACTTACTTGCAGACTACCTGCGCCGATTGTTTCTGGTTGCCCTGTGAGAAATTATAGACTAGACAATGCACCAGGCAAGGGTGACTTGGGAGTTTTGTCATCTTTGTCATAGTGACTGTACTCTCTCCAAAACCCAGTGTTCCCTCCAAAAGCCAGATGCTCTTAACCATGTTGATTCTTCCAAGACATTAAAGACCTAATTGCTGCCTCGGGCATTTGGCCAGGATATATTGGTTTATTTGGTAAGTTTTTTTTTTTTTTTTTTTACAGATTGTGAATATAGGTTTTTTTTTAATCTCATGGATGTGTTATATTACTTATTCTAACAAATTATGTTGGGTTGTCTTTTTGTTTTCATCTTCTGTTCATTTTCTAGTATTATGGCTGCATGATAGGTGGCTATATAAATAATTTGAATTAATCAATCCAGAAGTAATATTCATTCTGACACTTATCCTTTCTCTTAAATACTGAGAGTATTTACACCAAGACAAATTTATTGTGTGTCCAATCACACTTGGCCACTAAAGTATTCTATATTCTATATTCTAATTCCTGGGAACTTTTAATAAACACAGAGAAGCCGTTGTTAGGCAAAAGGAGCTAAAGCAATTTTTAAGTCCAGAAAATTGATTTCATGGTCTGGTCTACCTACCTACCTATTAATCTATTTGAAATATTTAAATTGAAAAAGGATTAAGTCACCAAATTTTATCCACCTGATAAAAAACCAAGAGAAATCGTTTTTAAATCAAAACATATTTCAAAAATTAATCTGCAAGATATCAAAAGCTTTTTCCAGCTTCTTACAAAGCCATAATTTCTGAGCTTTCTTTTAAAATACCAGTGAACAACCTATATTATCTGAAGCTTGTCCCCATTTGTAAAGCCAAATGGTTCAGATTGAATTATCAGGGGTAATGTAGTTTGCAATCTC
The DNA here is from genome assembly GCA_004319985.1 of Emydocephalus ijimae. Classification (NCBI taxonomy): domain Eukaryota; kingdom Metazoa; phylum Chordata; class Lepidosauria; order Squamata; family Elapidae; genus Emydocephalus; species Emydocephalus ijimae. The sequence goes on along the minus strand of BHEV01009011.1, from coordinate 6,085 downwards.
TGTTGCTGTCAAATGTTAGCAACTACATTTAGCAAAGAAATCTGCCAATAGCTTAAATATTCCACTGAATTTTTACTCACCTTTGGTATTATTGTTTTATAAGCTTCATGAACAGAAGAAACAAAAATCCATTCAGGGAGATAACATTATATACCTCCAGCAGTATTAGAACAAAAAATTCTATTTATGTTTTATTGTTGTCCTATAATTAATAAAATAATTCTAGTTATCCATGAAAACAATGAAGGTTTTTTAGTAGAATGAAATATATGTCTTATTCAGGGATGAGATTCAAATTTTTTAATAACTGGTTCTGTGGGTGTGGCTAGATGGGAGTGGCTAGGTGGTCATGGCCATGTGACTGGGTGGATGCTTCTTCTTCTTCTTCTTCTTCTTCTTCTTCTTCTTCTTCTTCTTCTTCTTCTTCTTCTTCTTCTTCTTCTCTGTCCCCCCCCATTTTTTTGCCTTCTGGGCCTCAGGGAAGCCTCCTGGGGGGCGTTTTTACTCTCAGAAAGCTTCCCTGGGACCAAGGAAGGCAAAAAATGAATATGAAAAAGTTAAATAATCATTGATTTTATATTAATGACATTTGTGCTATATACCTGGCCCAGTAATCTTTTTGTATTTCAGACTACTAATACACGGAAAGTCACATTTTATGTAAGTGGTAAACATGTCTACAAGTTGAGATATAATGCATAAGGTATAAGTCAAGATATTGGGAGAATTGCATACAATTAGTAGCACTATTTGTTTTTCCCCCCTGAATAACCTTTATGTTTCTATTACTAAGTATCATAATATGTTTTAAGAAAGAAAGTGGAGCAAAATCTATCAAATATGTGATCTATCAAAGGTTTAACTAATCAATAGACTTGAATGGAATTCAAGAGCATGCATCTAGACATCTAGAGAAGCCCAGTTTCCCAGAAAGTTTTGTTTTTCTAGTTTTTTTTCCTATAACTTAGTTTATTTTGAATTGCTTGTGAATGTTTCAAGATGGATGGATATATTGTAGTGTACTTATCTGTTCACTGTTCAGTACAATCTTCATTGCAAATTAATCACGAAAATTGTTCTAAAATCTATTTGATACAACCTCTTGTTTCATCTTCCACTTTTTACTCACTTCTTCATACATGAATGGATCAGTTCCACCTTGTTTTGGAATACATAGTTTAATTGTCATTGCTTAAGTGTGAATATTTACTGAATCAGTTTTATTTCTTTGGGATGCTTAGGTGTTATTCTTTTACTCTGCTTAAACAGTTCTGTTGTGGGAATATAATGAGTGTATTATGCCTTATTACATTTTAAGAAGCCTTTTGCTTAGTTACATAGAAAGATACGATGACATTATATTGGGAGAACTGGCTGCAACTGATAGCACTATTGCTTTTCCCCTAATAGCTTCTACATTTGTATTATGGAGTATGACAATAGATTTTTTCAGGATAAAAATAGGAATCAGTTTAAGAGTGAAATACACCATGTTTGTCAATAACCAAAGATTTAAACTCATCAACAGACCTGAGCATTCAAGGCCATAGCAGATAGATCCCCAGACAGATGGAGGTCATTTTTCATACAATTTTTCCAGATTTTGCTATAACTTGGTTCTTTTGAATCATCTGCCTTTTATAAGATTATTGTTCAGAGTAATTCAAGTGATACTTAAAGATGCTGACAACCTGTATTTCAAAATGTTAGTTCAGGATGATCCTGTATCTAAATTATGCATTTATTTTTTTTAATTCCATAGGTTCAATTGTTAAGATATTTTCATGAAACTGGTTCAGAATTATACATAGCTCACACAATAAATGAAAAGTATTATCTTAATTATTCTGGATTGTAAAAAGTACCTTCATATAAAATATTACTGTAGAAGCAAAAGCGAGAGAAGGAATGGTTGACCTAAATTACTCCCTGGAGACTTTGATCCACACTGAGAATCCAATTAGTGTTTTTTAATGGTCCTGCCTTTAAAACCATGTTGGGCATGTACTGTAAAATAAGTACTTACTTCCTTGGGTTATTTAATACCTGAAAGTCTGGCATTATGTCTGGTGCCTCAGCAGATGGCAGCACCTACTTGAACTTGACTGATCTTACTTGTTAAGAGCTGGTCCCAATTACTTAATGGAAGACTGCCTGGAAAATGGGGAGGGGGGGGAATCCATAAATAAGATAATGCTAAACCACTTCCAATACTGCCAAGAAATTGTATTGCTTTATTTATTAGAATTAAGTTCAATTTTGGAGCATCTTTCCGTTTTATATCTCTTCTCCTTTATAACTGTTTTTATTGATTTTATTACAGTCCTTGGAAGCTGCCCACAGAAACCAAAAGAGTCGATGGCATTTACATTTTCCAAATAAATGTGTTTGTATTATAAACAACAGCAATAGTCCCTCCCATTTCCTGAATGTATAGATTGTGTTGCAAGCTAGTTACATTGGAAAAAGATAGGACTCAAGGCTAGAATTCCTAAAGAAGAGCCATTGTCCTCATTGGTTTTATGGTCTTAAAAACCTTGGTTTATATATATCTGGAAAGATTATGCTACCATATTCTATCCCACCCCACCATGTCCCTAAGCCATCTTCACTATATGTTAGATAGGAATCAATTTGTTTAAATTTCTACAAATTTAAAACAATTTATAATTAAATTGGATGACTAAAAACAAACACAAATGCAATCTTTCTTCCTAACAAGTATTAGCAATCCAATATATGCTTACAATTTTCAATAATTGTTCACAGTAGGTAGTGTAACATATGAAAGTTTTGTAAATAATAAACATATATTTCCTGTTGTGAATGCATTGAATTTAATAAAGTTATTTGGAGCTTGGAGTCAAGTGCAGGGTTCTGGCCCTGCACTTCTGATTGGCTGTCCAATGGCAGGATCGGATTGGCCCGTTCAGGGGAATCTGATTGGCCATTGACAGAGCTTTCGTATTGGTTCAATGGAGCAAGTGCTCCTGAGTTCTTATTGGTTAAATAGTTATTGGGTTACCTATATAAGAGGGTCGTAGCTGCCCTGTTTTTCTGAGCTGTCACTATGTAAATAAAAGAGTTGAAGTTCACCGTTAACTGGCTCGTCTCCATTCATTATCGCCCATGCCTCAAACTTGACACTGGCGACGAGGATGGGATGTGGAGACGACAGAGCTGACTAAACTAAGAAGAAGAAGCCGAGCACGTGACTGACTATACACAACGCCGGAACCATGTCCAGCGGCGTCATACCACCTGCTCCGTTCAATCCAGCGCAAGAGGACTGGGAGTCCTACATGGATCATTTCCAAATGTTTTTGGAAACTAACAATTTGAAGGATGCCTCAACCAGGAAGAAATGGGTGGTATTCCTAACGCATTGCGGACCAACCGTATTTAAGATGGCTAAAGCACTAACCAAACCAGCTGAAGTCAAGGCTATGGACTGGGACGTCCTCGAACCCATACTAAGAGCTCATTACGCACCGACTGTGCCCACGCTCGTAAGACGGCACGAGTTCTACCAAAGGAACCAGTGAAAAGGAGAAAGCGTCGCCAATTTCATTGCAGACCACCGAAACCTGGGAGGCCTCTGCGGGTTTGTCGACCTGGAAGAGGCCTTAAGAGATAGATGCACCTGGGATTAGATGCACCAGGCGTGCAAAGCAAGCTGATGGCAAAAGGCAACATCAGCCCTGCTGATGCCATCGCTGATGCTGCTGCAGCAGAAGCCACCAAGAAGTCCGCTGCCCAACTGTGCCGAAACCGCACTCCAGCACAACAACCAACGGGCGACCTTTTATCCAAATCGGAAGGACAGCTTTCGATGACCCACCACGAGGACCTCTCTTCGTCGTCAGATAGCGACAAAGAAGAAGTCCATCGACTGCGGTCCGATCAGGACCACTGTCTGAAATCCCTACGCCCCTGCACCGGGTGCGGGGCCAACCATTCCAGGTCCGAATGCAAATTCCGCGACGTGCTCTGCCATGAGTGTGGAAAGAAAGGCCACCTCGGACGGGTGTGCCAAAGCTCACAAGGAACCGGCCTAGCCTCGAAGGGTGCTAACTACCGCCAATTGACAGGAAACCATCCTGTAAGGCAAGAACCCATAAACCACTCCTACAGAAACCAAGTTTTAAATCGCACCACGAGGCGAGAAGCGGCTCACCATACTATCACTATCGGTCATTCCTCTGTCTTAGACACCAAGAAAATTCGAATTCCTGTGGTCATCGAGAACCGGCCCTGCCAAATGGAAGTCGACTCAGGATCGTCTCTCTCGATGGTGTCCTGGAAGACCCTCAATCAACTCATTCCCACTATCCAGCGCCAAGACCTTCGTTATCAAAGACTTATTCTCAAGGACTATCAAGGAAATAGAATCCCTATCATCGGATCCATTCGAGTCAGGGTCTCATTCAAGAATCGCACAGCGTACTTACCGCTAACTGTGATCAACAAAGATCGGCCTAGCCTGCTAGGCCTCCAATGGTTTGCGCCACTTGGCATTGAAGTGGCTGGCATAAACCGGGTCAGCGGAAGCGACCGGGAGGAAGACCTCATCCACGAATTCCGGGACATGTTCGCTGAAAAATTAGGCGAGTACAAGGGGACCCCAATATCGTTCAGCCTTGACCCAAAGATAGCTCCCATCCGCCTTAAGCCCCGTCGAGTTCCGTTTGCTTTAAAGCTGAAAATCGATGAACAGCTCGATAAACTAATAGCTCAGGGGGTGCTAGAACCTACCGATCACTCTCCTTGGGAGACCCCAATCGTAACGCCAATTAAGCCAGATGGGTCCATTCAAATTTGTGGAGACTACCGGGCCACCCTGAACCACGCTCTACAGCAAAATGCTAATCCGGTGCCGGTGGTGCAGCACCTCCTGCATTCCCTTGGGGGTGGAAAAGTCTTCGCTAAAGTAGACTTAGCTCAGGCATATCAGCAACTACCTGTTGATGGGAAGATGGCACATGCACAAACGATAGTGACCCACCGAGGTGCCTTTAAATGTACCCGGCTCCAATTCGGAGTCAGTGTTGCCCCGGGAATTTTTCAAAGCCTTATGGAGAGGTTACTACAAGGGATTAAGGGCGTGGTCCAATACTTTGATGATGTATTGATTGCTGCACCAACAAAGAAAATATTGCAAGATCGTTTAAAGTTAGTACTGCAAAAATTTCAAAACGCCGGCCTTAAAGTAAAAAAGAACAAGTGCAAATTGTGTACCGATCGCGTCGAGTTTTAGGGCACCTAATTGACAGTCAGGGTATTCACCCTACCGACAGTAAATTGAGAGCAATAAAAAAACGCTCCCAGGCCTTGGAACAAGGCCGATCTCCAGGTGTTCCTAGACCTTATCAACTTTTATAATGTATTTCTACCGCATAAAGCAACTGTTGCTGAACCGTTACATCGCTTGCTTGACAAAAAGGCAAATTGGTTGTGGGGTCATAAAGAAGAACAGGCATTTCGTAATATAAAAGAACTACTGACTTCTGACGCTGTACTCATGCAGTACAATGAGATTTTGCCATTAAATATCACATGTGATGCTTTGCCTTTTGGAGTGGGTGCCATTTTGAGCCAGGTACTGCCTAATGGTAACGAAGCCCCTGTTGCATATTTTTCCAAGACACTTTCAAAAACTGAGTGAAATTATAGCCAGATCGATAAAGAAGCCCTCGCAATCGTATCTGCCGTTAAAAGATTTCACGAGTATGTGTATGGCCGGGTTTTTACTATCGTGACTGACCACAAACCGTTATTGGGGATAATAGCTGGAGATAAGCCCACTTCTTACATATTATCCCTCAGGATGACTCGCTGGCCAGAATTCTTGGCTGCTTACAATTATCGGCTGCAATACCGCCCGGGAAAGGCTATTCCCCATGCCGATGCATTGAGCCGGGCACCACTCCCAGAGACTCTCACCGATCCCGCTCCACCGTTAACCACCTTACAAATTGAAATGCTACACGCACCGCCATTAACCGCCTGAGATATTGCGAGGGAAACCAAACATGACCCCACCTTAGCGCGAGTCCTGAGCTGGGTAGAACGTGGATGGCCATTG
>BHEV01009009.1:0-14382 GCA_004319985.1 Emydocephalus ijimae | reverse complement strand
TCTGCTTCTCCAACATCCAGCGCCACCCTGTTCTGTGTCAGGCCAAGCAAGTCCGAGCAGCCAGCGCACAGAACAGTGTGGTGCCGGATGTTGGAGAAGCAGAGCAGAGTCAGAGATCATTAGCCACCTCTTTCACAGCACAAGAAGCCTCCCCCAACTGGCCAGGTGCTCTCCTTCTTCTCTGCCTCTCCCCTCTTGCTCCTCACAGTTGCCCTGAGCTGGTGCTTGGGCAGCCAGACACCTGCAGCAGCGCCCACAGCAGCAACAGGCAGTTCTGCCCGGGCTCTGCTCAGGTGTCCGGCTGGGGCTGTCAGGAGTTGCTACTGCTGGCGCAGCTCCACGCAGCTCCAGTCCTGCATTGCCTTGGGAAGGGAAAGGTAAAATCAGGAGCTGCTGAGCCTGAGCCTCCGGTGCCACTGCTGCCTTTGCAAAGCACCACCGCGGCTCTTCCTTTTTGCCTTTGCCTTCCCGAGGCAATGCAGGACTGGAGCCATGTGGAGCCACGCTGGTGGTAGCAACTCCTGACTCAGGGGGCCTCCGAGGGGAGGGGAAGGAGGAGAAGAAGGGGCAGGGGTGGCGATTCCCCCAAAATCTTGTGCTGACCCGGCCCGTCTGTCAAATTTTAAAAGTCAATGCAGCCCCCAAGCCAAAAAGTTTGCCGACCCCTGCACTAAGCGTTCAAAATGGACAGTGATTCTGAAGACAAGAGCTTTGAAGTTGCCTTTGGTGAAGACATTTGGCCTCGGAGGTCATATAGTATAAAACCAGATGTCTTTTGTAAACTCACAATGGACAGGTGGGCAATTGTCTCTTTCTATTATTCTTCACCAGCAATCTGTACTTCAGGAATTCAGCTTTTGATGTCTATCAGATGTCTTAGTCCCTAATTACTATGTCCATTATGTATTCTCAAGTCCATTTCTAAAACTATCTCAGTGGGGATCATTACATCTGAGATCAGCACAGGTCATAGCTGTACAAAGCATCTTAAGAAGTTCAATTTGAACACCTGCTACAGAGTCATATCAATAGCAAATCATCTGGAAAACCTAATCCATTGTCTCAGTTCAGTCCGCAAAGCATCTTGCACTTGTCTGTTCCTCAAACAGTATATGATGGGGACTAGAAGAGGACTGACAACTGTATACAGAAGAGCCACCATTTTGTTGTAGACAAATCCATTGGTACCTTTTGGCTTGATACACATGATGAACAAGATCAGTGATGGGATTCAATTTTTTTTTACTACCGGTTCTGTGGGCATGGCTTGGTAGGCATGGCAGGGGAAGGATACTGTAAAATCTCCAGTCAGAGGTGGTATTTGCTGATTCTCTGACCTACTCAAAATTTCCACTACGGTTCTCCAGAACTGGTCAGAACCTGGTGAATACCGCCTCTGACCACAGTCATGTGAGAAGGTTTTTTTCCTCCCTGTAGCTGATGGGAGGTGCAGAATGGTGGAAATGATCTTGATATAAGACGCAATGTTGACACTTAAAGTCCCAGGCAGAAAGAATATGGCAACTACAAATTGATTCATTTCTAGGAAGCTGGTGTCAATACATACCAGTTTCATTAAGGGTCCATTGTTACAAAAGAAATGATTCATGATGTTAGGAACACAAAATGGCATCAAAAATAAAAAAATGCATGCAACTAGAATTGGTGATATTCCCCCAACCCAACAACAAAGAACCAACAATGAGTGGATTTGTTCATTCATTATGGTTGGATAGTGAAGAGGGTTACAGATGGCTATGTATCAATCAATAGACATTATGACCCCTAGAAGGAACTCTGTGAAACCAAGGACCAAATAAAGAAATAATTGTATGAAGCAACCAGCTAAAGAGATGCTCTTGCTTCCAATGGCTATGTTGACCAGTGTTTTAGGAATGGTGGTACTTGTATACCCAATATCAACCCATGCCACATGTTACAAGAAGAAATACATTGGGCTACAAAGTTTTGCATTCAGCAGTGTGATAATAATAATAAACATGTTTCCTATCAATATCAAAAGATAAATCCCAAGCAGGATGAGAAAAAGGCCAGCTTGAAATTGAAGGTTGTCAGTCAGCCCCAAAATATGAATTCGTCTATTAAAGTCCTATTTGCCATTAGTTTGTTCCCAAAAATAGAATGAAAAAAAAAATTAATCTTCAACCTTCATTTTTGTTTTAATGACTTATTTCAAATGGATATCATTTCATCTGTTTTTGTTGTTAGAAGTAAGAAAAACACCTGGTGATTTGAATCAGAGCAAGATAATTATCATAAATTTATTTAGGGATATTATTATATTTATATCTTATTCCACATTGGGTAACTCTTGCATTATTTGTGCATCATGTTGTGGTTAATATTAAGAGAGAAATAGCTGTTTTTTAACTGTCTTGAAGATGCTTTTTCAAAAGGCAACTGGACTGTTTTTTTCTTCAGGAAGAAGTTTCACTTTTCATCCAAGAAGTTTCATCAAAAAGATTTAAAGCCAGAAATATTCATTTTGGGCATCATGCTGGATAAATATAAAAAAGAAAGGCACATTTAATAGTACATGTGTTCCTTGTATAGTTTATTATCAAGCCTCTAACATATGCCTTCATTGTATCCCATACATTCTGAATTGATGTGTCTTCTTTTTTGTTTTCTCTAAAGAAAAAAGCCAATTATTTCTCCATCCACTGTGTGAAGACTTTTTCCTTTAAAATAGTATTATTTAACATCCATCTAGATCTTCTTTTTTGTCCTTTCCATTTAATTGTCATTGGATTGTGATCTGCTGAAGTACTTGTTTCAATATTTATTTCTTGAATATTAGTTATTAATTCTGTTGACATCCATATCATATCTATTCTGGACCATGATAAATGTCTATTTGAATAGAAGGTGTATTGTTTAGTTTTAGCATTTCTTTCTCTCCATCTTTTTAATTTTATTTCATCTACCATTAAAAAAAAAAAAGATTTAGGGAGAGTGTTTCTAGTTTGCTTTATTGTTTTCTATGCTGTATAGTCCAATGTATTGTCTACAATTCCATTAAAATCTCCCATCACAACTATATTAGCATAGTTCAGTTCGATTATTTTCATATGTAATTTTTTGTAGAATTCTTCTTGTTTGTCATTCGGGGCATAGATTGCAATCAGGAGTGTTTTTGTATTATTGTCCATTATTTCCACTATTAGTATTCTTCCATCATCATCGGTATAAATCAATTTTGTTGGGATAGTCTCTTTAATATATAAAACCACTCCTCTTTTCTTACATTGTGTCAAGGAAGTAAATATTTTCCCTAGTTTTGGCTGTATCAACAATTGTTCATATTGTTTTTTAATATGTACTTCTTGTAGACAAATTATATCAAATTTTAATTTCTCTAATTTATTAAAGACTTTCCTTCTTTTAACGGCTGAGTTAAGTCCATTTATATTAATTGTAATCAGTTTTTTCTCTTCCATGGTTATATTTTGTAGTTAGGTTTAGCAGCTGTCATAGATCTTGGTTCACGTTGTTCTTTGACTTCCACCTTTCCACCTACTGCACCTTCTTCTTTTTCAATCGCCATTTGGCAGTCCTCTTGGAATTCAATTAGTGAGATTTCTTTTTCTGCCTCTTCCTCTTTCCCTCCAAAAAATTCTGTATAAAATAATTCCACTTTCTCAATTGAGTCAATTTTATGTCTCTGTTCTTGCCATGTGAACATTAAATCTTCTGGAATCAGCCATCTATAGTTCACCTCTTTTTTAAGTAGCATTTTTGTCAGGAATCAGTATTATTTTCTCATCACTCTCACTCTTCTGGGTATTTGTTTCAAGACCACAATCTCCTTGTCTTTATATTTCAATGTTTTCTCTTTTGCCACTTGCATTTTAATGGCTTTCTTTGTAAATCTAATGTGAACTTCTCTTGGTAAGCTATTTCTCATCGCATATCTTGTGAAAACTCGATAAACCTCATCTATTCCATCCATCATCTTCTCTTGAGTTATTTCCAAAGTTTCAGCCAGTATTTCTATCATTATCTCAGCTAAGTTTGTCCTTTTTCTTCCTCTATGTTTTGGAATCTAAGATAGAATTCTGATCTATCCATCTCCCATCTCAACATACCACTTTTATTTTGTTCAACCACCATTAATCTATTATCAATAACTCCAATCTTCTTGTCTCTTTGTTTATCTTCTTCTTCAATTTTTTGGAATCTCTCATCATACTTCAACATCATTTGTTGGATGTTCTCCACTTTTTCATTGGTTTTCCCTGTTCTTTGTTCAATGTTCTCTGTTCTTTGTTTGATGTTCTCTATTCTCTTTTCAATATTCTCTGATCTTGCTTGAATATTTTGAATTCCTTGGATAATCATCTGCAGAGTCACTTTTTCTTGTTCTTTTTCTTGCTTTAAGAAAAAAGGGGGGGAGGACAAAATTTCTTCAGGTTCTTGTATACCTGAATCCAATTGAGAGGTCACAAATAGAAAAGAGTGCATAAAAATAAACCAGAAAGATAGATGAAAAAAAAAAATACCAGGAAAGGAGAAAAAAAAGGCTATTCCCTTAAAAAAAAAAGGGAAACATTAATGCTAAAGCTTTCCCTTTAAAATAAAAAGCAAGCGTAGAGATTGGACTTCCAAAGAAAAAAAAAGACAAGGTCCAACAAAGCCAAAGATCCAAATAGCTATTGCAAAAAGAAAAAAAGATAAAATGAAATAAAATAAAGCTGGTGAGGAGGGATAGCACAACTTAGAAAAAGTAAAAGAGCACACTGCACTTTGTTTAATTATCCAAGGCTCTTATTATAACTCTCTTCTCCAAAAACTTATCACCTTTTTTTTCCTTAGGTATCAACGCCAGACTCCAGCTGTTAATAGAAACCCAGAAGAGCACCTGAAATAATACTCTCCCATGCTCTTCCCTCTATCTTATCAAACAGGCAGTGTCCTTGAAAAAAGTCTCAATTCTTTCTCAGCTTTGTCTGGTCGAAGGAAAAATATTTCCAAGCCTCTAGTTGGCAGTGTTACAAAGTTTCTTCAGCTTTCACTTTCCCCCTCCTTTTCTGGCAGAGTCTAAGAATTAGTTAAAAAAGGACAAAAATATTAAAAAAAAAAAAGACTAAAAGGGAGTCTGGCTTAACATATTATAAAATCAAAAAGGGGAAAGAAAAGAGTAGATTTTTAAAAAAGGAAAAAAATAGTCCAGTTTTGAAATATAGGATCATCAGCAATAAGAAAAAAAAAAAAAATTACTTTGACATTTCTGTTTAAAATCGCCACTTATTCACTTCTGTCAAAAAACTTTTACAGATTCTTTCTTTCCCTTAGGGTTTCCTCTCAAATCTTTAAATAAAGAAAAGTTCTCATCAAACCGGCACACTTTCTCTTTCATTCTCTTTCATTTCGGAGCTGTCTCAACTTCAGCAGCTTTAATAGCTGCCTCTTTGCCGTTGGCAAAAAGAGCTTCTCCTGGATCTACCAGGGACTTTGCGATACAGTGTTTCCCCAAAAATAAGACCCTCTTGTATTTTTTGCCACCAAAAATGGCACCAGGTCTTATTTTCAGGGGATGTCATCCACTGACCAACCTCACTTGTGTGTGTCGCCCTCAGCCTTCTTTTTGCTGTCAGAGGTCTTCAGGAACTTCTTCTTCTGCAGTGGCAAGTCTTTCCTGAAGGCCTCTGCAGCCAATAACATAGCTCCGGATCAATCTGGAGCTTTGTATTCAGCTACAGAGGCCTTCAGGAAAGCCTTGGTAAATAGACTTGTCAGCTGCAGAAAAAAATGGGACAGGAAAACAGGTGTTGGGGACTGCAAGGCCTGGCTACAACTGTCCAAATGTAAGTACAGTACCTACAGTACATACCTAGTAGTAGGGCAACTCCACCACCTCCCATCCCCAGCATAGCTTAATTTTTACCTGTGCACTCTGGAGTGGGTGGGATCTTAATTAGAACTTATTTTGGGTGTAGGGCTTATATTGGATGTACGTGTAAAAATCAACCTAAGACTTGCTTTCACGTAGGTCGTATTTTCAGGGAAACAGGGTAGTGAGGCATGGCGGTGCAGTGGTTAGAGTATAGTACACCAAGCTTCTTCTGCTGACTGCCGGCTGCTGCCTGAAATTTGGCAGTTTAAATCTCACCAGGCTCAAGGTTGACTCAGCCTTCCATCCTTCCAAGGTGGGTAAAATGGGGACCAGATTGTTGGGGGAAATAGGCTGACTCTATAAACTGCTCATACATCATACAAAAACATCCAGTGATGAACATTATACATTAAAAATGGTCTGATTTAATCTACCTCTTTTGAACTCTGCAAACCATTTCTTAGTTTCCTAGAGTAATATTGCAGCTAACCACTCTTGGGAACTAAACCATTTTTTAAAAATTGTAAAAATACCCACCCCTTGCAAACTGCACTAAGAATTATTCACAATTTTTCCAAGATCTTTGTGGAATTCACCATCAAGTCCATACTGGTAAAATCAATATTTTAGATTATTAGGGTAAATTTAATTCAAATCGGAGGCAAAACAACAATATCTATCAAATGTTTATTCCTTAGTTCTGTGATGGCAAACCTATGGCACGTGAGCCCCAGCCAAACTTATAGATACAGATACAGATAATCAGAGTTGGAAGGGACCTTGTAGGTCATCTAGTCCAACCCCCCACTCAAGCAGGAGATCCTGCATCATTTCTGACAAATGGCAGTCCAAATGGCAGTCCTCTTCTTGAAAGTCTCAACTGATGGCGCTCCCACAACTTCCAAGGGCAAGCTGTTCCATTGGTTGATTGTTCTCACTGTCAGAAAGTTTCTCCTTGTTTAAAGGTTAAATCTCTCCTTGTTTAGTTTCCATCAATTATTCCTTGTCTGGCCTAGAGGAACTTTAGAAAATAGCTTGACCCCTTCCTCCCTGTGGCAGCCCCTCAAATATTGGAAGACTGCTATCATGTCGACCCTGGTCCTTCTCCTCACTAGACTAGCCAAGCCCAGTTCCTGTAATAGTTCTTCATATGCCTTAGTCTCCTGTCCCCTAATCATCCTGGTTGCTCTTCTCTGTACTTTTTCTAGAGTTTCAACATCTTTTTAATAATGTGGTGACCAAAACTGGATGCAGTACTCTAGGTGTGACCTTACTAAGGTTTTATAGAGGGATATTAGCTCTTTATTTACATGGTGTGATAGCTCAAAACAACGGCTGCTATAGCCTTCCTTATATAGGCAACTTATTAACTATTCAACCAATGAAAACCTTGGAGCGCTAGCTCCGTTGACCAATGAGAATGGCTCGTTAATGGCCAATCAGATTCTCCTGAACGGACCAATCTGATCTCGCCATTTAACAGCCAATCAGAAGTGCAGGGCCAGAACCCTGCACTTGACTCCAAGCTCAAGATAACTTTATTTCACATTTATGCATATACATTTATTTATTCACAACAATTTCTACAGTCTCAACATCTTTTTTATAATGTGGTGAACAAAACTGGATGCAGTAGTCCAGGAGTGGTCTTACTAAGGCTTTATAGAGTGGTATTAGTACTTCCCTTGATCTTGATTGTATCCCTCTGTTAATACAATTTAGGATTGCATTAGCTTTTTTGGCAGCTGCTGCACACTGCTGGCTCATATTTAGCTGGTTATCCACTAGGACTCCAAGATCCCTCTCACAGTTACTGCTATTGAGCCTGGTTTCACCCAGTCTATATGTGTACTTTTGGTTTTTCTTGCCTAAGTGTAGGACTTTACTTTTCTCTATATTGAATTTCATTTTGTTAGATATGGCCCAGTGTTCTAGTCGTTCAAGATCCATCTGGATCTTGAGCCTATCTTCTTGGGTGTAAGCTATTCCTGCCAGCTTAGTATCATCTGCAAATTTGGTAAGTTCCCCTTCTATTCCCTCATCTAAGTCGTTAATGAGATATTGAAGAGTACTTAATGAAGATATTGAAGATATTGAAGAGAACTTACCTGCACTGTGCATGAACATGGCTCCCCGCTGATTTTTGGCCCATTTTTGCCCTCCCAGAGGCTCGAGGGAAGCCTCTGCAGCCTTGGGAGGCTGAAAAATGGGCCTTCCAGAAATACCGGAAGTGCCAAAATGGACCCGTTTTCAGCCTCCCAAGGCTCCAGAGGCTTTCCTCGAGCCTCCGGGGTGGGGCAAAAACTGCCTCTCCAGGCTCCAGAGGCCACCCCGAGGCTGCAGAGGCTTCCCTATGCAAAGGTAGGGACAGGGTGCATTGTATTGTGGGTGCCAGCATGCCCACACGTGTGCTATCGTGTGCGTGAATGCTTTTGGCACCCCATAACAAAAAGGTTCGCCATCACTGCCCTAGTTTATTTTTGCCAGGTGGTATTTTTACCACTTAACAATATACATAAAACATATTCAGGTGCTTTTTGAAGAGGAAGTTGGACTTTCTTGTTGCTTTTTTTCCCCTCTTGAAAAGACAATTTGGGGGCAACCATGACTTGGAAGACTGAACATCTCCATAGATGTAGCATATTTAGAAAATTTCCATGATCTCTCTGTGCTATTATCTTATATTTTTCTGTTAGTCATAGCCATTCTTTTAAATTGAAAAATTGTGCTGATTTTGCTTATAAATCAGAGGCAAAGCAAATGCATCTGTTAAATACATTAACCCTTAACTTAATTTTTTGGAAGCATAATTTTCTCCATTCACAGTGCTTTGGAGGAGATGCCTTCCCTTCTTGCCTTCTCATGGATGTATCCTCTGTGCAGTTTTGCTGCCTTCTTCTGCTATATTTTTTTCTGAGCGATGATGATGGAAGCCATCTCTTATAAACAATGATCCTAGTTACTGTTTTGAAGCATAATAAGGTGCAGCACATATTCAAGACTGAAGATCCCACAGGGACTTCTCAAGGAGCAAAGAAGCCTATTGTGAATTGCAAGAAATATTTGTCATGTATTCTCTGTCTGCTTCCTCCATAGATGTCAAACCCAAAGTCAGACTAAAACATCGTGTGTGTATTCCTCATGTATTGTGGTTTATTTTGTTGGGGATTATCAGATGTTTTGGTTCCTGATTCATCATCATCTTTTAATGACTCCATAATCCTTTGCAGGGTGGAGTTTGGGCATCTGAATGGAGCTGATTGTTTACTGGCCAGATGCCCTTCCTGTTACCAATGCAGAGTTTTGTTTAGCAGATATATTTTCATTGCACCCAGAGAGAGAAATAGCTATCTCTACCTAGGATCAAACTCACAGCCTCCTGATTGTGAAGCAAGAGCTCCACTTCTAGGCTACTACACCACTCTTAGTTCCTGATTAACATATCCTCTATGTATTCTTAAGTCCCCTTGTAAAACCATCTCAGTGTGCATTCATTACACCTGAAAACAGCACAGCTTAACAAAATAAAAGTTAAACCTGAATATTTACTTCGAGGTCCCATCAATCACAAATCACCTCAATTTCTTGCAAAGTCCAACCCATCGCCTCAGTTCAGCCCTCAAGGCTTCCCGTACTTGTTTGTTCTTCAAACAATATATGAATGGGGTCAAAAGTGGAGCCATGACAATATTCAAAAGAGCCGTTGTTTTGTTGAAATCTAATTTGCTGCTGCTTTTGGGTCTTATGTACATGAAAATACAACTGCTGTATGTAATGGAGATCATACTCATGCGTGAGGCACAAGTGGAGAAAGTCTTCTTCCTTCCAATAGTTGATGGGATTCTCAAAATGGTAGATATGATTTTGATGTAAGACACAACATTGATAATTAAGGTCCCAAGCAAAGAGAATATGGCAATCACAAAATCAATCAGTTCTAGGAGGCTGGTGTCCACACATGATAGTTGGATTAGGGGTCCAGTGTCACAAAAGAAATGATTGATGATGTTGTGATGACCACAAAATGGCATTTGAGAGAAAAGAATGACTGGAACTAGAATGAGTGACAAACCCCCAGCCAAACAACAAAGTACCAATAAGGAGCAGATGTGTTCATTCATAATGGTTGGATAGTGAAGAGGGTTACAGATGGCTATGTATCGATCAACAGACATTGTGGCCAGTAGAAGGAACACAGTGGTGCCAAGAAAAAAGTAGAAGAACATCTGTGTGAAGCAACCAGCTAAAGATATGCTTTTGCTGCCAGTGGCCATGTTGGCCAGTGTTTTAGGAATGATGGTACTCACATACCCAATCTCTATCCATGCCATATGTTGGAGGAAAAAATACATTGGGCTATACAGTTGGGCATTCACCAGTGTGATAATAATAATCAACATGTCGCCTATCAATGTTAAAAAGTAAATCACAAGCAGGATGAGAAAAAGGCCAATGGCAAGTTGATGGTTGTTGGTCAGCCCTAACAATATGAACTCTCTCACTGTGGTGCTGTTTTCCATTTAGTTCAATCCTAAAAATGGAATGAAATGATAAGAGATGAATCCAACTTCATTTTCATTTCAATCACACATTTCAAATAAACACAATTTCACCAGCTTTGATTCTTTGTAGACCATCAAATGGTTCGTCTAAGAGGCAAAGACAAAGATGAGGGGGGGTCAACCTATTCTCCAAAGTACCTGAAGACAGAAGAAGAAGCAATGGATGAAAACTAAGCAAGGAGAGAAGCAACCTAGAACTAAGGTGAAATTTCCTGACAGTGAGAACCATTAATTAGTGAATGACTTGCTTTCAGAACTTGTGCATGCTCCAACACTGGAAGTTTTTAAGAAGAGATTGGACAATCATTTGTCTGAAATGGTATTGGGTTTCCTAGAAGACCTCCAAAGTCCCTTCCAACGTGGCTATTTTGTTAATCTTTGATATAATAAGGAATGATTGTTTGAATCATATTAAGAGTAACTGCATCCTCTTCACTGACGATGTAAAGCTATTCAACACTACAGACAATACTGCTACACTTCAAAAAGATCTTGACTATGCATCAAAATGGTCAAACAAATGGCAACTTCAAATCTCAACAAATAAATGCTCTGTCCTACATATTGGCAAAAAAAATCAGAAAATAAAATACAAGCTGAATCGTCAAGACCTTGTTGATGATCCAAGCTCTGTAAAGGACCTTGGAATACTCATCTCCAATTATCTAAGTGCTAGAGCCCACTGTAACTACATAGCCAAAAAGGCGTTAAGAGTTGTTAACCTAATCTTATGTAGCTTTTTCTCTGGTAATATCACACTACTAACTAGAGCATACAAAACATTTGCTAGACCAATACTTGAATACAGCTCATCAGTTTGGAACTCACATCACATATGTGATATTAGCACAGTTGAGAAAGTCCAGAAATATTTCACAAGAAGAGTTCTCCATTCCGCTACTCGTTGCAGAATACCTTATGCCACCAGACTTGAAATTCTAGACCTAGAAAACCTTGAATTACAATGTCTTCAGTCTGATCTAAGTATGGTATATAAAATCATACATTGCAATGACTTACCTGTCAATGAATACTTCAGCTTCAACCATAACAACATAAGAGCACACAATAGATACAAACTCAAGGTTGACTGCACCAAACTTGATTGCAGGAAATACGACTTCAGCAACAGAGTGGTCAATGTTTGGAATACTCTATCTGAATCTGTGGTTTCTTCCCCAGACCCCAAAAACTTTAATCTTAGACTGTCTACTATTGACCTCACCCCTTTCCTAAGAGGTCTGTAGGGGCGTGCATAAGCGAACCAACGTGCCTACCATCCCTGTCCTATTGTTTCTTTTATTTTTCTTATATGTACCCATTTCATGTATTCATAACTATGTATATACTTATACCTATTATCTTGTAAGTGATTGATAAATAAAAATAAAATAAAATAAAGATACTTCTTGTCATTAGTCTAAGAGACTCTAAGAAGGCACAGATTATTCTCACCAGTCCAAGACTGTGTATACTTTTAGTCATGGAAAAATCTATTTTTTGCATGGGTAAACTATGTATCTATTTTCTATTTGCTCAATACTCCCTTCCCATCTCACCTGAGAAACTCATTTTTCTTTTTCAGTCAGAAGAAAACTCAAACAGATCTTTCAACTTTTCACACTGCAATTAAGTGTCCTGTTGAATAGGAAGGCAATTTCAGACACATATATTCCATCCACTTTTTCAGTGTGTGGTTGATGTGACACAAGTGTAGCATTTCTGAGGAAAAAGACTTCCAGTAATTTTGTATCTTCTATAATGGTCAGCAGATATTAAACAGCTTTTTACTTATACTATGCTAAATAGGTTTTTCATTTTTTTACTAATCTTGTGTTTCAAATTGATAATGTTCCATTTTCCTGAAGAAAAGGTGATCCTATCATTCTTCTCAATGGAGCTACATTCACACAGAATAGCTGGAAGGATCAGTTATTCTGGGATTAAACATTATCTTCCTGAACCAAAATAATTTTTGGGAGCTTCCTTAAACAGGCTGACACTTGTGATCACTAATTTTGGTAATTGTTAAACAAGGACAACTTATGGGAAAAAATATAAGGAAAAAATGTGTTCCCAAATTGGAATGATATCCATTATACATTAATTAAGTAGGTTTCATCAACTCATTTTTATCTCCTAGTGTCCACATGGAGTTTTCCCCCCAAGATGATCTGTCCATAACTTGTCCTCCAACTCTTTCAGTGATGTATTCATCATTGCTATAACTGAGTCTGTCCACCTTGCTTCTGCTCATCCTATTCTTTTGATTCTTTCCACCATTCTGAGCATTAAATCTGACTCCAGAGACTTAGAAAAGCCATCAGTTGTCTATTTCCTTTCTTTCCTATGGTCCTCCATTCTTAGGTTAGCAGAAGAGAATAACAGAGCTGGATGGAACCACTTCTAGTCCAATCCCCTGTTCCAAGAAGACACCATACCATTCCAGACAAATGGCTCCCCAGCCTCTTCTTTAAAAGCCTCCAGTGATGGAGCACTGGAGGAACACTGAATGGAGCACCCACAATTCCTGAAGGCCATTTCATTGGTTAACAGTTCCACTGATCTGCCAGGGAACTCAAAGTAACAGAGATAACGTTCCTTGAATCCCCTTCCTAATTTTTGTAAGGTCCCTTTATGACAACACCTTTGTGCTGGTTAATCCCTCCTTAGCATCTTGCCATGAGGATGAAGTGTCAAGATGAATTCAACACAAAACTAATCCAGGGTTATTAATTAATTTATTATTATTATTATTAATTATCTGACAAAGTACTCCTAATCCAGATATGTCAGTCATGCAAGCACAACCTGTGTGCTTATAAACCAGAATCAAAAGACACTTGATTCAGAGTATTTTCCAATGGATTCTGCAGAGCACATTCCCCTATGATGAGTTATATAAATTTAATGAGTAAAACAAAATTTGCTTGAAGTTTATTTCTAAACCACTCCTAAACATTACACATTAGAGATCCTTTACCGACTGCAACAATTTGAAATGCTGCAATCCGTCTCTTGATTTTCAGAGCAGCATTGAAATGTTTCCAAAATACTCACCATTTCCAATGTACATTAAAATATTCATAACATTTAACAAACTCTATGCTATGTCATTGTCTTCTTTCTGCCAGTAAAACCATCTTCTACAGTTGTTAGACTGGTTTGAATATGTTGATAAATAAATTTAAAAACAAGGAAAAATAATCCATCAAAACTTTACTTCCAAATTCAAATCTGGGAAAAGATAATATTCAGCATCCAGAGTACCTTTCAGAAGATTCTTGATTCACACATTTATACAGGACAATTTTTTCTGCATAGCTTTTCATGGAAATCAGCAGAGAAGTAACTTCTTTTAAACCATGAAGCCAGTTATTGTTTTGAAGTATATGGAGTAAGTGGCATTCAAGATTGGCTTGCAAAGATCCCTCAGGGATTCCACAAGAAGTGACAAAACACATTGCAGGAGAATCTTTATCAGGAATTCTACAGTATTTCTTCTTCATCTATTGATGTCAAACCCAGAGGAGGGGGTGGAATCATTGTATGCATGTCCCTCCTATATTGGGCTTTCATGCAATACACCATACAAGTTTGGTTGTGGTTGGTTCTGCCTTCACATCTGTTAACTCAACGTCTGTGATGGCTAAACCATGATATAGGCTTTCTTCTCTTTTGAAGCACCCAATGCAAAAGGTGTTAGCTTGTTCAGTTATCATGATAGGTAAATTTCTAAATGCTTTCATCCCAAAGGTCCATGGTGGGATTCCAAATTTTTTCCTACTTACTCTATGAAAGAGTGTTTTGTGTGCACATGAAGTACTCAAAAACTGCCCTCTGTGTAAGCGTGAGTGAGGTGAGCTTTTTTTTAAAGCTCAGCTGAGATCTGGCAATCCACTCTGCTGTGCGAATCAGCTGAACTAAACAATAATGGAATATAGGACAAAATAGGGCGGGGTG